>VMDR010001939.1:0-105919 GCA_007922815.1 Macrotus californicus
TGTGTGTGCGCATAGTCAGCCCTGTCGTGAACAAGGAATGCAACCCCTGGTCTAGACCCTAGTTTACGGATGCCTTGGTGACCACAGGTATCCCACAAGGCCAGAATTGTTATGGCCTCATGGTGAAAAATAAAAAATAAATTTAATGAGTTGATTCATTTAAATAAATTATAGCAAATCTCCTTGGATGAGGGATTGTCTCCAAGAGGGCTCCGCCTCTGCTGACGGGAAGTGGACGCCTGTGGTCACCGCGGCACCTCGAGGCCTGGGTCCCAGCTGAGTCATCCCGCCGCTGCTCCTGTGGCTGAGCCCTGGGCCATGTCCTGGCGTCCCCCTGGCAGGCTGGTGCTCAGAGCCTTCCCGCTAGTCACTGGACAGCTGGTGTCCCAGCGGCTACTCCTCCCAGTGGGGGATCAGATGTCCCACCTCCCCCGATGAAATGCCAGGCATCCTCTCCTTACTCAAGGATGTTTATGCTCCAATCCCATCCCAGCTCATTCACAGTCTTTATTCGAATGTGCCAGGGGAGGGGCCATCTATTTTTTCTGTAAGTGAGCTTCTGTAGGCTTCCGGGGTGACTGGGTGCACCTTCTCTTTTTGCCCCTCCCCCCACACCCCAGGAAGCCAGACTTGAGCCTCGGCATTTAGGCCGCGATTGTGTCTTTGTCGGGTGTCACTTGTTGTTTTATGCTTTACAATGTTTAAAATTAAATCAGAGTCGGCTCCATGGGTAGGTGTGGCTCTTCATCTCCCCCTTTGGGTAAGGCAGCGACCGTCTGGGTCTGTGGGGTAACGAGGTAAAGTGCTGACATGAACAGAGAAACCTCCGTGGCTGTGCACACATTGATGTGCACGAATCGGTGCTGTGCTGTCTTCATGACCACCCGGCACAGCCGCCTCTCTGTGCCGCTGTGGCCTCGGGGCCCGTGGCTTACCCTTCCCAGTTCTGTTTTTAGAAATCAGAGGCCGTAAATGACAGCCGTGCTCCTCACTGTCCTCCCCTTCAGTGAAACCCGTACGGAGAACTTGGCTCTTACTCAGCGAGGTTCCAGTAACAATTTGGGTCTGTGTTCAGATGGAGAGACAGGCGGCCAGCAGGTCATCGTCCCTCCGTCACACGCTTCCTGTGAGCACAGCCCGGGCCCTGCCAGGGGTGCTGGGCAGGCACTCCATTTCCAGTGGTAATGGTGAGATAAGAATGTGTCGCATGACCCATTGCGTGAACGGCTCCATGGCCGTCATCCAGAGGGTTAGGGAGGTTTCTAGAAGGGAGTCATCCACTTCCCCAGGCTTGGCTATGTGGAGTCATGAATGGCCTTGACCATGCAGCTCAACACCTCACCAGGCCTGCAGGCGCCTTTGCTCACGTTGAAGCCTGTTGGATGTAAGAACCAGAACCCATTTCTGTGCACCGTTTTTCTTTATTTAAAAGAGATTTCTTTAGAGTAATTTTTGTTGAGATTCAGGAAAGCCCACAGGAAATTCCTTCTCATGGGTCCAATTCATGATCTGATACTGTTTTCTTCAATGCATTGTCTTGTTATAATTTTATTTATTTATTCGTGTATGAAAAGATAATTGTAATTGGTAAAGAGTCAAAAGATGAAAATGTATATAATGAAAAATAAGTCTTTAGTGTTAATTTACTTCAAAGTTTTTTTCCTATAGATACTGTTCATTTCCTTTAAGTTTATTCTTAGATACATTTATCCCTGTCTGTCTTGTTGTCATGCTGGATGTTTTTAAATAAGTTTTGCCACAGTCCCTGGGGTAGGCTTTATCCTTCCATTTCACATGAGAAAATTTTCACTCAAAGATGTCAAAGAACTTGTGAGAGGTCACACAGCCAGTAGGTAGGAAAGCTGGGATTTGAACCTGACCCCACTGGGCTCGTACCAACACTGTTCCGATACAAAGTGGCACACGAAACAGCCTCCGCCAACAGCAGAGGTGTGAGCTGCCCCAGATTAGCATTAAGAATAGTTTTGTTCTTTCCTGTGTAAGTGTGTGTGTGTGTGTGTGTGTGTGAGAGAGAGAGAGAGGGAGAGAGAGAGAGAGAGAGAGGAAACTAACACAAATCTGGATTAGTTACTTGAAAACTTTCATTCCAAAGGGTGGAAAGGTAGGGTGCATTTTTGCCAACATCTGAAACATTTCCGTCCCCTGGGACATGACGGTATTTCTAAGGTTGGGTAGTCAGAACGGTAGTTACCACTCGTGTGAGTGTGTGTGTGTGCGTTTGGCTCATATTTAACTCATGAAGCATCAGGCTCAGTGTGGAACAAGCACACACTCCGGGCACTGTGGACAGCCCATTTGCGGTCAGACGCATGCTCTGTGGAGGGCACAAGACTTGGCCTGAGCAGGTGGATTCCGTCCCCACCATGAGCGTGACCGTGGGCTCATGCCCAGTGCTGGGGTGTCTCACTGGACCTTGAATATGAGTTTGTAAAGATAGTGCCGAAGGCTGTTGACCTTTAGTCTTGACCGGCTGGTTTGGGGCCAGATATGACCTCCCCCACAGCACATCTGGGAGCTCAGCTCCTGACGGGTGTCTTCCAGACACTTCGACACCCGTGGCTGACATCCAGAGTGGGCGATTCGTCTGGAAAAACAGAATCTTGGACCTTATCGCATCCTCTCTCAGGGCCCAATGGAAAACACATTTCTCCATGGCTTTTGGAATGTCCGTTCCCACCCAGACTGTGCAGCCAGGCAAAGCTGGATGTGCGACCACGTGGCGAGAAGTCATCAGGGGTGGGCGTCTGAGTTCCTGCAGATGAGCAGGGTGGCCAGGGGGACGCGGCCAGCTCGGACACATGGGAGCTGCTCCAATGTGTCACGGCTAGTCATGGCACCGCAAGCACCTCGTGAGCTGGGCTCGTCTGTCTCTTTCATCTCAAAGCTGTGCCTCCTTGCGACGCTGTCCCTTGCTTTTCCGTGTGCAGGTGAACTCATGGGGTGGGGTGGCAGGAGGAGTGACCGCGGGTGATTTCAGTGGAGGTGAGGAAGGGCAGGGTGGGAGCCTCGGTGCCTGAGTGTCTGGGGTGGCCTGCTTCTGCGCACCTTGGTTGCCCACTGCCAGGCGGGGCCTCTCTGCTGGAAGGCTGACACCTGCAGAGGGGACAGGGCATGGGTGTCCCACTCCGGGGGCCCCATGGAGCAGCGCGGCCTCTCCCCCCAGAGCTTGCACCACCCTCTTTACGTTCTGTTCTTCAAAACAAGAGAGGGCCTGAATGGATTATTACCCAGGGAATCAATTTTCTAGGCTGACTTCCACAAATACCTCAAAGATAGCCAATCTCCTGAAGTGAATGCAAACATTAGATGTAAATCATCGTGTTCCCCTGATTTAATCCGCACAGAATGGAATGCAATAATTTTCGTGGGGAGGATAGGGGATAAATGGCTCATTATTTTTTTATGGCAAAACGCTGTAATTTTTCTTCTCTCTCCACAAGATCGTCAGAGATGGAGCGCTGAGCCAGGGACGCTGACATGACCCCTCCCCCCCTCTGCTCCCGTGTCCTGCCTGCTTTGCTTCCTCTGGCCCCACCCACCGGCCCCGGCAGGGAGCTTCTTGCGCGCCAATGTGGAAACCATCGGGTGGAAATGGGGCGCTGAACATTTTTGAGGAATGGCCTCACCTTGGCTTCCTCCCGCACTGAGCACACTGCAGACTCTCTCTGTTGTGCGGGGGCGAGGCCTCGGGCCAAGGGCGGCCTGAGGCCGAGGTGTGGAGCCTGGAACTTCATGCTGCGTCCAAAAGTGAGCCGTGGCACGTCCCCGCTGTGCACGTCCCCCGGCCCGGCTGCTGCTGCTGCTTCGCGTGGCCGCGCCCGGCCCAAGGGCCCTGCTGCCATGCACCCCAGCACCCAGCTTTCCTTTTCCCTGCCCTAGGAATGCTTAGCCGGTGGGGGTTCCAGGACAGCTGGGGTACCGAAGTTGACGAGAGAAGCACCGGAAACCAAGCCCTACTCACACGTGCAGGGTGGTGAGACTCTTTCTTCTAAAATCATAGACCAAAGCCATAATGATCTGCAGCCGTTTCACTAGACAGGCGTTTCTCTGGCTTTCCCGGTTCCCCGGGCCAGGGTGCCGTTTGCCGTGTGGCGCGAGCGTGCAGCCCTCCTGCCCCGGCCGGGTCCTGGCTGCTCCGTGGAGTGGGGCCGCACCGGTGCTGACGCTCAGACGGCGCCCGAACCCACGCCTGTCACCCTTGCTACCTGAGAAACAGTGGATGTGAGTCCCGGCTCGTGGAAGGATCGGAAACACAAGTGTCGGTGGTTTCCTCCCTGGCCGGTGGGTCGACAGTGGGGGCTCAGGGCTCATGGGCCAGAGGGGCCGTCGGTGCCAGACTGGGATTTGGTCCTGCGGGCTCGCGCTGCCCTCCGAATGCTGCCAGGGCCGAGCGGTGCGCAGGTCAAGTCCAGAACCAGGCTTTCCGGGGTGCCGTGGGCCCAGCTGGGACGTCCTCACACAAAGTGTTTGAAACTCAGACGGAAACGTCTGCTGTATATTCTCATTTGTCTACAAGAACGAGCTTGCCTTTCTTGGAAGCGCCTAAGCTCCTGGAGACCGGGGACTCGACCTCCTGCAGAAACTTCTTTCTCCCAAGCTCGTCGGGCGCCTGGGTCCTTGACCAGCAGGGAGGTGGCAGGGCAAAGCGCTGTGCACTTGACCCCCGCGGGCTCTGCAGTCCAGTCTCCTTAAGTGCAGTAACTTGTGTGAAGAGCTCAGCGCAGTGATTGACAGAGGAGCACCTGGTGCTGTTAGCTGTATTGAATAATTACAGATAATATTTGCTCCTGAGAGCCCGGTAGGCAGTGTCTAGGGTAAAGGTGATGGGGACACCCCCCACCCATTCACATGTGACATCCTACCGAGCCCGTCTGGTCCCCAACGCCTCCGCTGTGCACCGTGAGCCACAAGGTACTTCTGCTGTTCCCACAAATGTCCCTCTCCTGGCAGGTGGGGCCCAGCCCCGTGGCTGACCATGAGGGACAATTGGCCCCCGGCTGCCCCTCACCCATCCGGGCTCTGAGAGAGTTCTTAGTGGCCAGTCACTTAGTCAGTCCCTCTTCAGGAAAAGTTGTATTTGACATGGCACCAGTCCTGGCGGAGGCGGAGCCTTGTGACCCCACTGACCCCAATCCTGTGGCTCAGCTGAATTCTCAGCCACAGCGACAGGCCCCCTCCTGCGTCCAGCAGACACAGAAAAATGTCAAAGAGGACACCCTGTCAGCCACTGCTTCCCTGTGTAAATTGTTATTTTTTAAACCAAGTGAGACCCACAGGAAGAGGCCGAATCTGGTGACTCGTCACATGAGTCCAAGTAGATATTTTTTGTTTTTGGTTGAAGGGCAGGTTTCTTTGCGTATAGAAGTTGGACGGGTCCCACGAGCAAAGATCAGAGAACCACGCAGGCCGGCCACGCTGAATCCCGTGAGGATGGCTTCCTTCAGACGGCTGTCCCCATTGCTGCCCTTCTGGAGATGCTAGTGAGCTCTGGACCCACGCAGAACCACTTGAAAAAGTCAAACCACAAGAAACCACAGAACTGAGTCACCAAATAGGGGCTTTACACCCAGTGACACAGAGGAAAATTGCTACGGGCATGCAGTCCTTCTTGTGAACTCCAAAATATTGTGGAGAAAGGGCAGCCACTGGGACATTTCTGGTGCAGACTCGGCCCCTCCCCCCAGACTCCTGTGCGCACGCTGGGTGTGGTCCCGTGTCTGTCGGTGTCCGAGAGACTCGGGACACAAGGTGCTCCTGTTTGCTCTGCAACCACTGAATAATTTTTAAAGCATCGTCATCTTCTGCTTTTAAATTTTTAGTAATATCAGGTACTTTAAAGCCGGAAGGACCCCCAACAATTGTTCCAGTCTTCTAATCCAGTCGGTTTGTGAAAATATCCATTTTACAGATGTGACCATTAAGGCCCA
This sequence comes from Macrotus californicus, assembly GCA_007922815.1. Lineage (NCBI taxonomy): Eukaryota > Metazoa > Chordata > Mammalia > Chiroptera > Phyllostomidae > Macrotus > Macrotus californicus. The sequence continues at coordinate 5,949 of VMDR010001939.1, forward strand.
CGAGTCTCAGGGATATTCTCAGAAATCGCAGCAGAGCAGGGCACACAGCGCACCCTGTGTGCGCAGCTCGAGACACCTCCACACGAGCGAACAGCGGTGTGTACCGCTGTCCTGTAGCCCGTGGCCCAGGGCAGCTCCCCCGCGCCCATGCGCTGTGGCAGCCGGCGGTTGCTGACCCACTGCAGTCTGTCGTCGGCGTGTGGGGCCTTTCGGTTCGCTGGTCTCGTGTGGCATTTTGCCCCTCGTCCGTGATTTTAAAGCACACCAATGCTAACAAGCAACTTTTGTGCTCACACTTTTGTGTTCACACGTGTCCCACATTGGGACTTCCCAATGGGATGCGGGTTGGGTTTCCTATGCTCTGTGCATTGAAATGTTGGATTTTTATCAGAAGACGCGTGTTTTGCAGGCGGAGGGAATGGCAGGAGCAAAGCCTCGGAGGTGGGGCAGCTGGTCAGGCTAGGGGGGTGGGCGGAGGGCAGGTCCCGGGAGATGCTGGGTGGCGGTAAGGTGCTGGGCTTTCCGGGGTGGACGGTGAGGAGGCAGTGAGGCGTGTGAGTGCATCTCAGGCAGACTCAGCTGGAAGTCCTGGGAGAAATGGAGTGACCATGGGCACCGGCCGAGGGACACAGGGACACAGCTCTGAAGTGAGCACAAAATCTAAGTGAGAAGTAACGGGGCCTAAATCAAAGTGATGCGAGAGGAAAATAAATGGGAAATGCCAAGAAAACGAAGTTTTTTCCTGTTCATCATCCCCCCACCTGCAGCCCTACCCACAGAAGTCAGCCTTAACCATCGGGGCACAGGGGAAACTGGGGATACAGCACAACAAAGGGCCACTAGAACAGGACGCTACCCAGATATGCTCCACACGCGTGATGGTGGGCAGGGAGGGAATACGGACAGGACACAGCCAGGACCAGTCACGGAAAATGGCAGCCTGCATCAGCGTCTCTGTCCAACGGGGCAAGGGGGCCCTTCGGGGGTCGTAAGCCTGTTAGAATGGGCCAAACTGGAGCTAATGTTGTTGATTTCTGCAGTGACAACCTGTGGGGGTGGCTAATCTGACCACCATTCCCAACGCCCTTCCCACCGACATTCTCTGCCGCAGATGGTGAGAAGCCCAGGGCTCGCCTCAGCAGCCTCATGCGTGTCCAGGGGTGGCTGGAGGACAGTGCCTGGCAATGACCTCAAACCAAAGAAGCCACGTGGGAACGCTTGGGAAAGCCTGTGCTTCCCGTGAAGGCTGGGCTGGCGCTTCCTGTCCCGACCTCAGCGTGGCTGCACCCACCGGCAACCATAAGCAATGGAGACAGACGGGGACAGACGGGGATGGTGGCCTGAGCATTACAGGAGGGAGCAGAGACCTTGGTCTGGCCATCACCGCTGTTCGCTCTCGTTACCGTGGAGAAACAGAGCCCCGTCTTTTCAGGCTCCATGAACCAGCCACTTGTCCGGAGTGTGTCCCTACCCTCTGTCCCCACCTTCCTCCTTCCTTGGCCCCGAGGGCTGCCTCGCCAGCAGCTGCTAAGCCCCGAGGATCGAGACGCAGGTTGGTGTCCCTGTGGGCAGGGAGGGCCTGTGAGATATGGTGCACGGTCACGTTACCAGTGCATTGCCTTCGGGTTGGGTGACGTCGGCAGTCACAGCAGGGACATCAGAAGCGGTGTCGACTGTAAAACTTTCATTTTTAAAAACTTTAGCTGAAAGATTTCCTTCTGGCCGCACCAACCCCTGCGTGTGGAAGGGTAGAGCAGTTTTACTGGAAATGGTCAAAAACGTGGGCCCAGCCCAGACGTCCTTCAGCAGGTGGGTGAGTGAATGAGCCGTGGTCCACCCAGACCGCGGGACCTCACGAAACAGTGACAGAAAATGTGCTGTCAAGTCACGGAAAGATGTGGTGGAGGGCACTTCATGGGACTGTGCGGAAGGAGCCAGTCTGACAAGGCTGTGCCCTGGGGGTTCTGGCTGCAGGATGCTCTGAAGAAGGCGGCGCTCTGGGGACCGGATGGGGGTCCGTGGTGGCCAGGCGGTGGGGGGCGGATGAGTGGGTGCAGCACGGAGGCTTTTGGGGCAGTGGCCGGCCCTGCATGGCACTGACGGGGTGCACACAGGGCCAGTGCGTTTGGAAAACCCCCAGGGCGACCCCTGGTGTGAGTAGTGGGCTGCCATTAGTGATGAAGTCTCAGTGCGGACCCATCAGTTGTGACACAGGAGCCACGTCGCTGCCAGGTGTCCGTACCAGAGGACAACCAGGGCGGGGGTGGGGACGAGGGCACTCTGTGCTTTCTGCTCAATTTTCTGTGAGCCTGAAAGTGCTCCAAAACAGAAAGTGTATTCAATTAAAAAAAGTAATGAACAGCTAACTAAGAAAAATTTCCCTTCTCTTATCCCTTGAGGCAGTAAGTGTTACAGAAATTAACATTTTGTCATTGAGTATTTTAAGCACTTTGGTAAGAACAGAGAGATTAAAGGCCCAAAGTCGTCGGGAAGCCGAGCGGCAAACTCCGATATGTAAACTTTAATTAGTAAGTTTCAATGAACGCGGAAGTCGTAGTTCCGAGCCAGATGGAAAGACCGCCTTTCCGTTTTTCGAGCGTCCCCGATTCAGTTCGTTGTCCTCTGACACCGGGTTTGATGTGATGCTGGGTGGACGGGAGAGGCTGCTGGCCCTTCGCAGCTCTGAGAGGATGGGAAACTCGCAAGTCCTGCTCAGGAATGTGCTGTGGCCACTCTTTGCTTACGAAAATGAAAAGTGGCTGAGGAAATGCCCATGAAAGATTTACTTAGTGGAGTGAATGGACCCAAGTGGGAGAGAACAATTGAGCATGTTCGAGCCTCCTGGCTGGACACCGGTGGCCTTGCAGGGCCCGGGGGGCTGGGATGGTGTGGCTGTGGGCCGCCACGGCCCGTCTCTGCGCGAGGCGGGGCTGCTGAGCCAGGAGTTCGAGAGGTGTGGCTTCCTGCCTCTCCTGACTTCTTTGGCTTCTGGTGAGCTTTCCCTGCTGCTTTAAGAAGACAAAATGACAAACTAAGGGGAGAGTGTCAGAAATTTCACGGTGACAGCTGTCCTGGAGAGCAGCCCCCCAAGGGTCAGCGGGTTTCAGAGTCAGGTTCTGACGCGTACGTGGCGCTGAGGGGCTGGTTCCTTTCCGGTGTCTTCCCCACGCATGGCAACACGGAGCAAGCTCACGTTGTACGTGTATGACCATGGTTCCAACGCTCAGTTTTGGCAAAATCTCATCGTGGCTTTTGTGAGGCTGGTCTCACTAGAAGCTGCACGCGGGCTGTGCTCCAGGATTGATACGCAATCCGTCCCGGCTGGGGAGACAGGTGGCGCCCAGGTGGGAGTGGCGAGCCGTCCCGTCCCCAGCAGAGCTGGGTCGGGCTCATGGCAGGAGGCAGTGTGGTGGCCAGCGGGGGCTCTGGAGCCAGCATATGGTGACTGGAATCCTGCTTCATTTCTCTGTGCCTTGTCACCGTAGGAGAAATTGAGGATAATAGTAGTCCCTACCTCCGAGGTCATGGGGGGCGGTTAAATAATACCCACTGGGAAGAGCGACCATGTGCGTGCTGGGGTAACTTCCTGATGAACGTTAACTGATAATTACAGGTCACTAGAGCCGGGGTGTGATAAGAGGCAATGGGGGCGTCTGGACTGAGCACATGGAAGACATGTCCTTTGTGAAAGGAAGCGAAATTTCCGTCCGCTTGGAGAAGGCACGCCTTGGCCCAAATTTGGGAGAGTCAGAGTTGTGTGGAGGGGACTGAGAATCAAAGTCAGGACTCTGCACCGAGGACCTGGCTGAAGGCCCAGCCCTGAGGAGGAACCTGCCTACAGGGGAGACCAAACCAGAGGAGGATGGGAGGCAGCAAGGGGGACCTGGAGACCACAGGTGGGGTTAGAATTTCAGGGCAGGCAGGTGAGAGCGACATCCAGGAAGAGCCACCCGCACTGTTTAGGACACTGACTGGGAGGGCTGCCAGCTGCTGATGGAACTGTGGGAGCCGAGGTGACTCGCTGTGAGAACCCGAGGCTGTGACCTGGTGGTCACCCTGGGACCAGGAAGCATCCTGGGGCCGGACTCACAAAGTAGTCAGTTCACCGGGGAGAGGTACCTTACGGTGACGCGGTTCTCCTACCCAGCCATGTAGCCAGGGGGCCAGGGGCTGAATGCTCGGAGCCCTCCCCCGACTGCATTTGAAAGCAGTGCCTGTCCCCACTGTGACTGCAGCAGGAAGTGACTTAATGTTGTTCCTTGTGCCAGAGGAGGGCTCCGCCTCCGATCTTCGTCCTGGTTCAGAGGGGCTGTGGGCAGCCCGGTTGTGGTGGTCTTGGGGCCGGCGGACCCACCTGGAGGCCAAAGACCAGGTGTCCTGTCTCCCTTCACATCGATGATGCTTTCCCACGTTCGTTTGGTGCCGAGTCCCTCCTTGTGTGACCCGCAGGTCGGACCAGTGCTGGTCACACACCGCCCCGTCTGAGAATCGCACAAGGATTGTTAAATGCAGGCTCTGACTCAGCAGGTTGGGGCGGGCCTGGGAATCTGCATTTCTAGCCAGCTCCCCGGTGAGGAAGGCACTGGTTGGCGGGTCACACTGGCAGAGCGACACTGTAGGGTCACCTCCCGTCGCCACTGTGGGGTGCCGCCTGTCCGACGTGCTGTGTGACCTGGCTGTGGGTCTCACACGTGAGCCTGCACGCTTGTCAGACCCATTGCTGACCCTCTGAGTGTCTGACCATTGTGTCTTTTTATTTTCACGGCAGCCCTTTCTGTGAGGTTTTACTCTCCCCACTCTGCACGTGGGAAGTCTTGAGGCTCAGAGAGCCTGGTGGACGCGCACAAAGCCACACGGCTGGTGAGCGGGTGAGCCGTGGGGTGGGGACGCACGCCGGGCTGGGCTGACGCCAAGGCCAACCCGACCGCGTCCTAGTGCAGAAGGGCAGCAGGCCCAGCCTTCCCAGTCCCGAAGGCGCCAGGGCAGACCCGCACGATGAGGCTCCCACTGGGCCCCTCAGCCCTTCCTCTCCCCTGGGGAGGAGCAGAGGAGGGCAGGGAGGGGCTGGAGGCTGGGTCTGATTGGAGTTGGCACCAGCAGCACCCGTGGAAGTTAGAAACATAAACCCCAGAGTCCCACCCCCAAGACTCTCCCATGGTGGCGGGTTTCAAGCTACGGTCGTGGTGTTGCCAACGCCGAGTTGGGAGTAGACACACAGTCAGCTCTTTCCAGGGAGAGTGAGCGGGAGGGAGGGGCTCCAGCACGCAGTGGGTGGTCACTTCTGCGGTCACACCACAGCGGGTCTCCTGACATTCAATGTGCTGTGCGCAAACGTGCGTCAACGACCGCAGGAATTATGGGAAAACAAGGGTAGGGCCACCACACTCAAACACTTTGTCAGTGACATGTGATAACTGGTAGCACCTGGTACAAATGGCCAAAAGTGCGTACATGTTAACCGGTTCAGAAATGTGTACCTAACACAGTAACTGTGTCACTTTGGGAAGGTCGCCTTAAAGAAGACCAGAAGTCGGCTGGTGGAAGTGAGTGCCCACATTCCTGGGGGGGCCGTGCCTGCCACCCCGTCTGCAAGAGGAAGAGAGAGAAAGAGATACCAAGAGAAAAAGAACAGAAAACAGCAAGATATGGAAAGGGAGAATGCCGGGAAAGCAAAGAGGGGCAGGGCCCAGTGCTACGGGTGGAAGGCGTGGCAGCTCACGTTCTGGACGGACGCGCGCAGGCAGGAGGGTCTGAAACACCCAAACACGCGGGGGTGGCTCGTGGTCCAGGGGGCGTGGTCTGTGTGACCCTGCCGCACTGACCCGGTTTCCCAGGGGGCAATGTGCCTGCACAGAGTGTCCCACTGTGTCAAGTTGTCCCCTAAGAAATCAGTTCTGCTGGAGTGACTCCTCGTGTGCAAAACAAGCCTCGCCGTGGAACTGGCTGCATTCACACCACAGAAATGGGCAAACCCCCCAGCGAGGGCTTTTCCTCCCTGGAAAGTGGTTGTGCAGGGCTCACCGGCACACGGCTGCTGTGTGCAGTAGCGGGGATACAGTAGGTGCCTAATAAGTGGTCAGGAGGAGTGGCCCTTTCCCAGGCGGAAGTCCAGTGGGACTCGAACAGAACAAGCGGACACTGGAAGCCGACAGGCGGGGCAGGTGTGGAGGCCCCAGAGCAGGAGCAGAGCGGCCAGCACGGTGAGCGGACAGGTGGGGCCCCTCTGTCGACAGAGACGGGAATAGTAACTTCTGGAACACATGGGCCGCAGTCACCCTGCAGGTGCAGACACACCAAGGACAACGTGCCACACGTTGTTGGCACGTTTTGTCATTATTTTCAAGGTGGGGACAAGACGGGAGGATAATAAACTCCCATGATCCTTTTCTTCAGGAAGATATTTTTGCATGGCTTGGCCTTTCTAATTGCCAGCGAAGGCCAGGGCCTCTGGAGCTTATCTTGGTGAGCTGGCCGGCAGGCCTGGGCTGGCTAGCCCGTTAGGGCCACAGCAGACACCGACTGAACGACGTTTCATGAGGAAAGCCCAGATGCGCACGTGCTGGAGGAGCTTGCCGTGAGACACCAGGGGTCCGTGGAACTCTTAGACCGCCATGCAGACAGTGGGGGGAGGGCTGCGTGGGAGGGGAAGGAAACAAGGACCACGGAGTCAGAAACAAGCCCGGCTGCCTGCAGCCTTGGACAAGGTGGCGGTGGTGGCGTGGGCTTTGCGTCCACCTTAGAGAAGGGGTGGGGGGCGGCAGGAGCAGGCTGTGGGATGGCCTTGTAGGCTCTGGCAGAGGCTGGAGGGGGTCCGGCCTGGACAGGCAGGTGAGAAGGGCACCTCTGTCTTCGGTGCATTGCCTTCCAGGTGGCAGAAATGGGGACGTCCACTGGTATCAGAGAGACAGGTGTCAGTTTTCTCACTACAGGCTGACTGTTCTTGAGTTAATAGGTCTCATTTTGGGGACCATCACTTTAAGTGACCATCACCTCATTTAACCTGTACAGCAGCCCTCCGCGGCGGTGATACTGCAGCCCCCCTTCACATGAGGAAACCTCGGCAGCGAGAGCTTATGGAACTCACCCACGGTCACAGCGTTCCTGAGTTTCAGATTCGGGTGCAGACCTCAGACCGACTTCCGGGTCTGGGCCACTAACCTTCACCACCCCTACCCCCGACCCCCGACCCCCCAACCTGCTGGGATCTCCATGAGAAGCGCTAGGCTGGGTCTGCAGACCGTCCCCCAAGTTTGTGCTGGATTACGTTTCTTGAAAAGACATTATAAAAATTGAACAATTTAAGTTCAATCTGTGTTTTGCATGGAAAAATGGACTATGCATCAAAAATTTGGAGAAAATTACCTTTATTCTCTGATTTTGTCAGCTCTGCAGTTTACTGAAACGTGCATGCTATTAGTCCATTCCCCATAAATAATCACACATCATTTTATTCATTTAAAAATGGGGCTCGGGGCTGAGGGTGGGATGGGTCGGGGCTCCGGGGAGGACCTGCAGGCAGGAGAAGGCCTTCAAAGATGAGGGGCAAGTCCTGAGGAGGGGTGCTCCGTGGGGCACTGGGCTCTGCAGGAAGGGATGGGGGACCCTGTGCACCCAGGTGTGTCAGCTCTGTGAGTGAGAACAGGGTGTAGGCAGCGGAGCACCAGGAGCTGCCACGATGGCAAAGTGCCCGGAGTGTCCCATGAACTTTCCGAGAGCACGGGAATGCGGTGCAGACCTGTGGTTTCTGCTCGGTTCCACCCTCCGCGTGAGACGCTGCTGGCTGATTTTCCTGGCCACGTCACCCTGGCCCAGGGGGGGCAGGCCACTGAGGTGCGTCTGCGTGCCTCCCCGGTCAGTTTCCATGAATGTGTTTAACCCAGGCGCCCTTTGCCCACACCCACTCAGGCCAGCCCGGTCTGCAAGTCTCGCCTAAGAAAGGTTCGAGTCTAGGTGCTGTGCGCAGGCTGGAAATGCCCTCAAGACACACGACACACAGCGGAGAGAGCCTTCGTTCCACGTGCAAGGGGCTCCGCTGGTAAACCTTGGAGGACATAATGACCGGTGTGCATGTGCCTGGGTTTGGGGCTCTCCCACCGAGGGCTCGGCCAATGTCCCTGCCGAAGGGTTACCAGTCACCTCCAGTGCAAGGACGCGGGGTTGCTGACAGTGGGGACTTTGTGGCCTCCTCCGTCCTGGGGCCCAGGAACACGGCGAGTGACCTCATGTCAGGGAGGGCTGCTCTCCTCACCTGCGTCTCCTTGGGGGTCACCGCGGGGACCGTGCGGCAGCTGCCATTGACCACCCGTTATCCAGTCCACAGAGCGCGCGGGAATAAAACGCCCGAGGGGACCAGAGCGAAACCATGCTCCCGCTTCACCTCCCCTTCTTAAAAATTGTGTGTATAAGTTCATTATATTTTTATCAACTCAAAAATGTGAGACTTCCTAACACTATTGACTTGCAGATATAAACATACATGCACATTCATAGCAGGTATTCCGCTCTGTGTGAAGTGTCTGCATGTGTATCTGAATTTGCCGCCTGAACTCAAGGACAAGGGGGTTTGGGGAGAAAAGTATTTCAAAGATATCACAAAAGCTATCATATAGAATATGTACATATCACGTAGCTGTAGTGCTATTATTTTACAAAAGAAGGATATGCTGGATGTTTTCTACATCTTGCTCAGTCAACAATACTGTCTAGAAATCTTGCTGAGTCAGCTGATATATTGCAATTATTTTTTTGTATTGGGCTGCACAATCCTCTGCGCTGTGGCTGTACCATATTTTCCTCACATAGTACTCGTTCCCCCATCAGTGGACATTTGTGCCGTGTCCAGTTTTCTGACACAAACACTGCAGGGACGGACATCGGTGTGCAAGTCCTCTGCTGAAGACTCACTTCTCCAAATACATCTCACTTCCGATCTCCAGACAGAATCTCACTCCCGGTTGGCCCTGTCTGCCCTTGCACATGCACACGCACACACACACGCATGCACAGACACCAGTTCTTCACAGGAAGAGTTTCTGTTGTGCTGCGCCCGAATGCCTGCGGGCTTTGCCTGCCTTGAGCACGTTCCTGATGAGGGCTCAGGGACCAGGGGTTTGGGGCACATCAGACCCCCCCGCCTGCCAGAGAAAGCTGCAGGGACTCTCCGGGGACCTGAAAGAGTAGCCAGGGTGACCTCCCTTGCCAAGTGACCATGAGGGCCCTGGGTGTCCCTGCCTGACACTCTCCCAGGCTTAGTAACATTTTACTCAAGGGTCAGCTTTATTTTGTCATGAAACACTGCTTTTTCAATAAAATGGGTAAACCCTGTGCAGAGTAGCCATTTAAATGGAAGCACCGAGAGATGCAACCTGATGTCCCCTTTACCTGAGTTGGAGGCTTAGCCATCTCTGTGTCAACTGCCCAGGGCGCTCATCCCTGTCGGTGAATTCTGTGCTGCGGCCTAGGCAGCTGGCTTTGAGGACACGGCCACTCTGTTCCCGTCCTGGGGGTCTGGCTCTGAGCTCCTGCCACCTGGCGTTTTACCTGGAGTCGGGACGGGTGCACACTTGTGTCACGGGTCCCAAAGCTCACTGCCCCGTTTACAGCGGTTCCTGACTGGGTGGGGAGGGAGAAAGCACTCTGCTTGGATTTTGGTGCCACCGTCTGGGGACGGTGGGGGTACTTCTGCAGTGCTCATAGAGAGACAGACAGGGAGAGGCTGACGTGTGGCCCTTCCCTGGCATGGGTCTGAGCCGATGTCTGCGGGTCTGAACGCTCACGATCAGGCTTCAGACAGCAGCAGCTGGTTCACAGCTCCTGGATTTCAGCGTTGACAGGCAAGAGTCCCTGAAATTAGGAGGAGTGTTTTGATTAGCACTTATTAAAAAGCCGGTTTGGCTCCGAGCAAGGGAGGCCTGTTGTACACTGTTTACAGAACCCGGGTGGTGACGCCGTAGAAGTGGGATTTCTGCTCCCGACAGCAGCTTGCTCTGAGCCCGTTCTTGTCGGTGTGCCAGGATGGCTGTTCGCTGTCCTTTCACTGGGTGATTGCCGTTGACTCTTCGTTCACTGGACAAACACTTATTGAGTCCTACTGTGCGCCAGGCACTGCAGGGCCGGGGACAGTGTCCGGACTGGTCCCGTGCCCGTTCTTCTGCAAATATTCCTTTTATGAGTTGTCAAAAATATTATTCAGAGGCATACACGCAGAAGGGCTCTATTAGGGACAGGTTTGTTTTTTTGGCGGGTAGGTTTGTTTTGGGTGCGGCGTGGGAAGGGATTCCAGTGCAAGGTTGTTTCAGGAGAAAGTGGGAGTCTCACCCTTTGAAGGACAGAGAAGCGCTGCCCTGTGAGTGATCGGACCGACAGTAGGTAAAAGGAGATGCTCGGTAAAATCTGCATGGTAGCTGAGGTCTTCTTACCTTGAACTTGCAAAACATTGACCAGAATCCCATGGGAGAAGCCAAGACGAGTGTTTTCTCAACACCAGAGGACACGCGCTCATTTAGTTCCAGAGCAATGGGGCTGAACAGCATCTTTTGCCCAATTAGAGGGGGCGGGCTCAGCTCCAAGCAAGTCCTAGGTGACTTCAGAGCGTAAGCGGCTCTGTCTGTCAACACCTCTCCGGGCCTCCGTGCAGATCCAGCCAAGGGCCGCACACCAGCCAGGCATCACCGACCCTGCATGAAGCACATTGCCAGGCCGAGCACAGGTGGAGCCTGGGGGCAGCCCACCGGAACCAGTGTCCACGAGCCGGCCCTGCCCTCCCCGGGAGACGAGCACTCGGGCTGTCAATGAGGTTTAAAACAACGTTTATGCTGAGATGTAGCTTTCCCACACACTTGTGGAAATGATGACACAGACAGTTGTCCCATGGCCTCCCCCTAGTTTCCCAGCAGCAGCATCGTGCATGGCGGCTGCGCAGCGTCCCAACCAGGAGAGTGACAGCAATGGTGTCCACCAGGGTTCTCGGGCGTCCCTTGGGCTCACTTGTGCACGCGCGTGTGTGTACCTAGGTCTACACCCTCATCACACCTGTCCAAGACTGCCCACCACCATCAGTACACACAAGGACCCCTCCTGCGACCGTCTACAGCCTTAGCCCTCCCTGGTCAGTCTGTGTCTCTGACTGCCACTCACCGGCTCCCCCTCGCAGGTGCTCTCTCTTCAGGATGCCATCGAAATGGAGCCTTGTGGTTGTAGTCCTCTGAGCTGGCTCTCGTCACTGGGTGCCTCTCTCGGGAGGTCCTTCCCGAGGGTGGGTAGCTGCCGTGTGGCATCGCTGGGTGTGGGCGTCCCAGATGCTGGAGAACCACGCAGCTGCCGAAGGATGTGAGATCTTCCCGTGTGTCTGCTGTGAGAAGGCAGCCGCCCTGGACAAGAGTGCACAGGTTCACATCCGAATGGAAATCTTCCTCTCTCTGGACAGATGCTCAGGGATGCGTGTGTTCACACCCTAGCTGACGGGACATCACTCTGGTCACCAGGCACGGGGCCGTGACCGGGGTCTGGCCGTCTGTTCTCCATCTCTGAAGGACCTGGTCCATTCAGGGAAGGTGAAGAAGAGAAAAATGTCAATTATGCAAATGGGCTGCTGTGGAGGTGTTGGGAACTCTGTCTTTCCGTGTTCATTCAGGAATGGAGTCAGTCTCTTACACCTTGACAGTCTGCCCGTCTGTGGGTACCAAGCACTTCTGGGAAGAATGTGGTTTACATCCACGCTTTGGCCACTTGGTATGAGCAGACTTCCTTGACTTGTCACATCCACAGAGTCAATGGGACATGCTGTGTCCTTCCTTAGTGTTCCTAGGTCCCCAGGTGCCTGGGAGGCACCCCCCGAGGGAGGCCTCACATGTGGGAAAGCCTTGGGGGGAGAAAGCGCGTCCCGGCGGTGTGTTCTAGGAGCTGCGTTTCTCACATCAGAGAGCAGAGCCGAGCAGGTTCACAGCTGTAGGGAAACGTGTCTTTCACGCCAGGGACTCGCCGAAACGTCGATCTATTTCAACCTATCAATCAATGGGCTGCCCTCCAGGCGCTTCTCTGAAAGACGCTGTGGGTGCCCTTGAACTGCTGGCTGCTGGGGCAAGTGCTGCGTGAAAAGGGTGCCGGGCTCTGCTCCCGGAGGCCGACGCCGGGATTTGTGAGCACGCGGTCAATGACATTGCATCTCAATCCCACAGACGCAGCGCTGGCTGGAGGCGGATTCCACATGGAAATGAGGCCGGAGCACTGTCACCGTTTGAGGCTGACCAGGCATGTGAGGTTCCACCCACCGACCTTCCTAAGACCGCCGGCAGCTGAAGAGCCCGCTGTGCGTGGGTGGGGGCGGGGTGCTCAGGAGAACTGTTTCCTGGGCAAGGTCGCTGTGGGCCTGAAACTACTCTAAACGTGAAGTTTGTAAGAAAAAGAGCACGTCCACGTTCGATCCAGCCTCCCAGAGACTCCTGTGTGTGACGAGACCATTGCGGCCACAATGTCCTGCTGTTTTAGTAGGTGGCATGTGGATTTAGTGGGTTCACTCCTCATACATTTTAGGTCTTCTCCAGAGGGTGTGTTTGATTTTTTAGAGAGAGGGAAACATGGATCGGCTGCCTCTGGTATGTGCCCTGACCTGGCATCAAGCCCACAACGTGGTGTGTCTGCTGACTGGGGATTAAACCCTCAGACTTTTGGTTCTCGGGATGACGCTCCAACCAGCTGAGCCACCCGGCCAGGGCACCCTGTTTTCTCACACCACCCTGGCATTGCTGAGTCACAAGCTTATTTTCCTTGTTGGGGCACTGAATAGGTGGGCTTTGGTGATGTTCTGTGTTTCTAGAACATTTATTGAGGATGACGAGGAGGCATAGGAGGCTGGTCCTGCCCTCAGGGTAGTCAGGAGCCCAGCGAGAAAACACGTGTCGAAGGACACACATCACAGACCTAGAGCCCGTGTGCACACCGGGCTCCCAGTCACAGACCTAGAGCACGTGAGTGTGCCAGGTTCCTGGGCTCCTCCGGTGGGGGAGACATGTTCGGGCTGGGCTGGGGGTCAGGGAGGGTGGACGGTGCAGGGACGAGAAGGCAGGGGACCCACCCGGGGGTGCCTCTGTGCCTGTTGCAGGCCGAAGCTAAGACACACACAGCATCTGCCTGGTGTTTCTCCATCATTTACTTGGTTCATGCCCCTTTGTACCCCTTTAGGAAGGAGGGTGGCACACCAATTTACAACCGCAGAGGTCGGAGTCTGATTCCTAGTGCCCCCGGTGCTGCTCGGAAACATTAGATTTCAGGGTCTCTCGAGTGTGGCAACATGCTGGGTGTGAGCAGGCACCATCCGCAGATGCCCTCTCTCTGTTCCCCTGCCGCTGGCAGAGAACCCCAACTTTGCTCCCGGGGACCTCCCGTGGGACCTGGGATGGTGGCTGAATTGGAACTGATGTAAGATGACTATGGTAATTCAGTCCCCCTCCCCGAACCCCCATGACCAGCTGTCCTCAGGGCCACCTAAGCCAGCCCCGGCCTGGGAGGCAGGAGAGGGTTGCTGGGAAAAAGGAGTTGTTTCCAAGATTAAACGAGGGCAGAGTGGGGACACCACCCCCTTCTTCGCTGGCTGAACGTGGCCCCGGCCACCGCTGTCGCCAGCTGGGGCCCCAGTGAGTTGGCCGCTCTCGGGACCACCAGCTCCAAGATTTCTTATGTGAGATGATAATGTCAACGACTTCAGCTGCTTCTGGGGGCTGTCCGTAGCCTGCCACCGAGGGTGTGCCACCGGCACAGGACATGCACCGCAAAGGCAGCTCTGAAGGTCTCCGTGTGGTGCAGACAGAGTGGACAGAGCCGCTAACAGAGGTCGCGGTGTCTTCAGTTCACTGCGGTGACTCGGTCGGTCCATGCTCCACAGAGCAGTCAACATCCAATCCGCGTGACCGCTGCGTGGAAGAGACAGAGCTGGTGACGACTGCTGAAGGCCCTGAGGGAGCCGGCTTTTGTGGCACTTTGTTTCCATCACTGGTTCAGCCGAGCCACGCAGCGTGGCTCGGTGCAGAGGCAGGTTTGGTGTGCGTCCGGAGTCGGCGCGGAGTGGGGGAGGGGGCAGTGGAAGGCAGAATGGTGGTGATGTTCCCTCTTCTCCTTTGTCACTAGCGTTGGCCGCTGTGTCGTCACAGAGAAGGTAGCCCACTGAGGCCGGACCCTGCCGTCCGGTTTGGGGTCTGGCCATTCGGGACTGGCTGTCTCAGGAGAGAGTGTGGGAATCTGACGTGGATTTAGGTCATGGAGTCTCCCGGCGGCGCTGGTGGACTCGGACCTTCCTGTGACTGGCAGATCGTGCAGAAACACGATCGACAGCCTGCAAGTTCAGGGTTGGAGTTAGTTCCTATGATTGCCGACAGCACCTGTAAAGGAAACTTAAAGTGGAACCCCCTACATTCCCAAGTCGGCGTTCCTGGAGCCGTGCTCGCACAGCCGCCCTGTTCACGGGGATGCCGCACGCTGGCTGCCATTTGCGTCTCCACGGAGGGCCAGCATCTGGGGCCGGCGGCGCAGCGGGGTTGAGCGGGGTTAGGAATATCTTCATACCAGCACGTCTTTTCCGGGTGGACTCGTGCACTTTAACCCCGGGTGGTCTCAGACGTTGGATTGCTTTAGAACTGTAACCCAAATTAAAGTGAACGGCAATGACCACCCAAATGTCGAAGACGGTTCTGGGTTCGGGAGCAGCGAGTGATGATGGAGCAGGGGGAGGCTGTGCAGTTTACTCACGGCTTAGCCCTGGGCTTGCCCGTCATCCAGGCTCTCAGGAAAGTGACTGCACATTGGGCCGTGGAGTCCAAGGACGCAGCGTTGTCACCCGATTTCATGGGCAGCACCCTGGGGGGCTCACAGTGTGGGAGACTTCAGGGCTGGTCCAGTCACTGGCCACGGAAACGGGGGGAGAGATAGCAGTGCTGAGAGGCATTCCCTGCGGGCATCCGACACGCCCCAGGGGTTGGAGAAACCTGGGGGGTGACAACAAGCCATGGCCGGTGCAGTGGCTCTCTGAGGTGTGTGCCTCCTCGCTCTAGGATTTCCTTAAACTTTCTTGTGTCTAAATTATTTCTCATTTTACTATTATTAATTTTTAAAAATCTGCTCTAAAAATTCTTACAATGCGAGGGAAGAGGCCCCGCCCCAGCCTTCTTCTGCTGTCTTGCTCAGCTCTCAATCCGGTGCTTGTCCAGCTGCGTCACAGCTGGGAGGCCGGGCTAGCCAGGCCTCCTTGGGCTCACCGGGCCCCCCTCTGCCAGCCGCACACACGCCGCCAGGTAGCACGGCTTCCTGTCGCAGAAGGAGATCGATTCTGGCCCATGATGCACTTGTAACACTTTCAAGTCCACTTAGGGTGTGATGCTGTTTTCCGAGCCCTCCTGTGGTCCGTCGTGCTCCTCGATGGTTCTAGAAGCAGCGCGTGAACTCTGACCCTGCTGTGCCTCAAAATCAGCTGAATGACGCTCCATCCCTGATTTCCACTGTGGTTCAAAGGCATCCTTGCCACATCTGTCACGCAGACAGGCCAGCAGTGACGGGACGCTGGGAAGAGCATGGGATCCCCTGTCTGGTCGCAGCCCCTGGTCTGAAGTGTGCGTTAAATGCCCCCACTCATGCATCTGCTCCATCTCCCACACACCTGAGCATGCGGATGCCTTTCCTCATGGGGTGGCACACTCACGGGAACGCCGGCATAATGACCCCATGGTGGGTGAGCCTTCCTGCCGTCCGGCAATCGCTGGGTCTGAGGGAGAAGAAAGGGTGGTCTCGGGTGGTTTGAGTGGGCCATCAGCTGTGTGCAGAGGGGCTCCCGCTGCTTGCGCTGCCGCGTGTCACCGGGTGTGCTTCACGTTCCTCCGAGCTGCCGCGCCGTCGTGTGGGGGTCTGGTCTGCAGCTGGGAAAACCTCCACAGGGCCATGGGGGCAACTGGCTTAGGCCGCAAACCCGTGACAACGGAGACAGCTGCACAGGTGGAAAATTCCAATCAGGAAGCATCCTCGGGGCCTTCAGGACTCTGCCCTCGGCTCCCGTGTGCTCGGAGGCTCGGGTGGCGAGTTGGCGATGCGGGGGCAGCCAAGAGGAAATGTCCGTGGTGCGTGTTCTAAGTTGCTTTAGCTTGTGGGTGACATCATAAGATCGCTGTCACCTAGGCGATGGAACAGGTTGCTATGGGAACCACAAAGCTGTATGACACCCCTGCTTCAGAATGTTGACAGTTGGAAAGCCACTTTTTTCCTCCCCTGCGCTCCAAGCCAGCAGGGGTCTGTGTCCAAGGGGGTGTGTGTGTTCAAAGTGTGTGCGTTTCAAGTTTGTTCACGTAAACTGTTTGGAGAAAAGTACTTTGTGACACAGAATATTTGGAATAGTGACATTTTTGGAAGGGCATCGCCATGCAGCCGCATTAGTGACGTCCCCAATTGCTGGACTCCTGCAGCCTGGCAGAGGCAGGGATGTGGCAGGAAGGCTAGGGGGGCTCTCTGCAAAGCTGGGGTGCTCGGGGCAGTCAGTGGCTCCACTCAGGGTGTCCTCTCCGGAACCGGGGCGCCGGCGAATGGCTGATGCACGGACACAATGTGGTTCTCGGAGTTCTCACTTCCTGTCTCTGGGGACATCTAGTTTCGCTCCAGGGGTTACAGAACCATGACAGCCTCCTTTCAAGAAATTGTGGCCCCGGCCACTGGCCACGTGGCACCATGCATGTTTATACCTTCACATGCACACATGTGGGGTGTGTAAAGGGAGGTTGGTGACAGTAAGTAAACAATAATGAAATGATAGTGCAAGAATAAACTCTGCTTCTCGGACCTACAAGTGCACACCTGCTTGTGCCCCGCCCCATGTATGTGTGTGTGTGTGTGCATGCGTGTGTGGATAGCCTGTTTCGTTTCCGCTGTCATGCATACATGTGTGTGCGTCTGCACACACACACCCCTAACCTGGTACACTCAATCTCATCGCTCATGGCAGCTGTGCTCTGCACACTCACCACCCACGCCGATTTGGTGTGTGCTGAGCCCTTGCTCTCAGGGGAAACACAGGGCTAGGTCCCTGCAAGCTTGTGGCTGCACGTTTTTGTCCAGGGACCCGTGAGTCACTTCATTCTGTGTGTGTTTCCGTGCAAGGCGCCTCAGCGAACGTGCAGGCTGACGCACACTCCTGGCCGCCTGTACTCCTGCCCAAGCAACACCGACCTCGCGGGTCTTCTCTCCAGAAAGCACGAGGCGGCACTTTTGCGCTGGGCGTGGGAGCCTTGTGCAACAGCAAGGGTTCTTAACACCACAAACGTGTGGAAGGTGGAGCACTGAGGAGGCCCTGAACGGGACACATGGGCAGGGTGAGAAGTGACACCGGCAGGCTGGGTATTGCTGCGTCCCACCTCCGCAGGGACATCTGCAGATCAGCATGGGCACCCCAGCATGGACGGGAGGCTATGAGTAGATCTCAGGGCAGAGCTGAGTTCCCCACAGGGACCCTGTGAGGGACGAGGACCGGTGGCTGTGTGTGTCTGCGCAGAAGTCTCACACCCACACCAGATCCACTGGGGGACCACGTGGAAGCTCATGGGCAGACCTGTCCTAGAGGGAAGCCTGCACATGTGTCCTTGTCCCCTGAAAGCTCCCTCCAAAGGTGCCCAGTGGGGTCCTCCCCTTCTGAGCTCTTCACCCTCCTGATGCCACTCAGCACAGGTCAGGGCTGGCTTTCCCCAGGCCTGTGGCCTGTCCTCCTTTCCAGGACGTGCAGATGTGGAGGGCAGGGTCCCCGCAGGCCATTCTCTGCCCCTGGTGGCACGTAACTACAATAGAGATGTTCTTGGCAAGGAGCAGGAGGTGGGCGAGCCTCAGTTGGCATGATGCTTGGGGGGCTGTGGCTCGCCCTGGTCTGGCCGGCTAGCAGCCTGGCCGCAGTGCAGGTGGCATGGCCCTGGGTCCGCAGCCTGGAATTCACTCCACGTCCAGCTCGTTCGGCCGGGCGGGGGTAGGGTTGCAAGTTCTCATTTATAGAATGAGATCATTTGTTTAAGGGTATTCTGAGGTTCCAAAGTCCTTTTTGAAAGTAAAAATTCTTTTATCACATCCTCTGGAAAACCAAGATGGATTTCTGAAACGTGGTCCTTGCACACCATTTTCGGAATCCCGCGCCTTGTGAAACTGTGCAGGGAAGAACACAACACACATTTTTATTTCTCCATTCAAGGGTAGCCTTGTTTTAATAGAAAGCCTCTTTTTCGGGAAGGACAGGTCTGAGGCTCACATGGATGCTTTGGGTTTTTTAAAGCTATGAGAATTTTTGAGTGGTAATAACATCCTGATTCTTAAAAATCTTGCATAACTCCAAGACGAGACGGGTGGTAGTGCCAAGTTTTTAGTAGCTGAGATGGCACAGCCTGTAAGCCAGCGCCTGCGGGACCCCGCGCTGGGGCCGGCCCCTCTATCCTGCCGGTTCCACCCACACAGCAGCTCTGCGGGGTGCACGTCAGGGGCCCCCGTGCAGAGGACGAATCCAGGGCTCCAAAAAGACACCCAGGACATGTCCGATCAGCCACTCAAATCCAGGCGCACCCGATCCCAAAAATCCGCCTTCTTTTTCTTTGACTTTAGAAAGTGACACAGTAGATACATATTAGCTTCTATCTGTGCAATTTGGAAACATTTTTTTTTCGATTTTAAACTCCAGGATAGTTGTAGGATCTTCTAGTAGATGGGCATGAGACGTTGAGGAAGTAATTCATTTTACTAGGAACCAAAGCTTTGCTTTGCAGAACCAAATTAGACTTCAAAAAACACAACACCCCCAAAGTGTTATTAAAAGAGGCTTTCAAATGTAGTTTTATTCTGGCAGTGTGCTTTTAAGCTGGCGCACACACTATATATATATATATATATATATATATATATATATATATATATATATATTAGCTGCCTTGTGAGCCTTCCAACAGAAAGCACTGCACTCTGCAAATTTGTCAGCAACTTATTTAGATGCAGCAGGCCATCTGATGAGCAATGAAAACGCCCCATCTGTTCATCGGGGGGAGGGCCTGGGAGCGAGCCCACTGTCATAGCTCCGGTACCTTCCTGACTTTCTGAGTCTTCTGGCCCGGCAGGCTAGTTGTCACCAACCTCCTGTTCCCTCAGGCTTGGCCCTTTCCTGAGTCCTGCCCCCCAGTGGCTGGCATCTTCTCTGACGGGAGGGTTCTAGCTACTCACGTTACACCACCCACTCAACACAGTTTACTGAGCATCTAGTTCATGCCAGACATGAGCACAGTGGGAGATTGATGGAGAAGGGTCTGAGCAGATCTGTCTTGCTCTTCTTGCTGTGGTGACAGATACTCAAGCCCGGACGAGGGGACCTCCTGCAGCCTCTGAGTGAGGCCAGGTGATGAGTGATGTGTGGGGGGAGGGGCAACACTGGTTGCCTGGTGGAGCCAAGACGCACCAGGATTCGCTGGCAGCCTGGGTGGGTGGGGGGGTTGTGAGTGAGGGGCTTCTCAGGAAGACTCCAGGGTTACAGTCCTGAGCAGCCAGGGGAAAGGACTCCCCTTCTCCTGGGTCAGGGAGCCAGGAGCAGGGAGTGTCGGGATGCAGTGTGGGGACAGCCGGGATGTCTGTGTCTGAGGCTTGGGCTGAAACCAGCAGCGACGTGGCTTGAAGCTGAGGGCCCGGGAGGGCACTGGCTGGAAAGGAAGAGGCCAAGGGTCTCGGTTCACGTGCGACCGGCTGCAGGCCTCCTGGGGCCACCCCTTTGCCAAGGTCCCCCTGCTGCTCCTTCACCTGGCATCCAGCAAGCAGGAGGAAGAGGAAAACACTTCAGGTGAGCTGCACATATGATATCCAAACCACCGGTCAGCTCGGATAAAAATCCGTCGGTCGACTGCCAATTTGAGACACTGAAGCCAGAAACACAAATCAAAGGGAAACACTCATTTCTCAGAAGCTGTTTTACTTTTTCCCTGTTTCAGAGTCACATGCACTCGGCCACTGAAGCAGATTCACGTCCTGATGCACACTTGTGTCCCTCTGAGAGACCAGGCCACCGGCCGAGGGAGGGACGCGGGGCCGATGGACGGGCTTCCTTGAACAGAGATTCTGGAAGGACCGTGAGCTGATGAGACAGACGCACCTCCGTGTCCGTGGTCAACACAGTCATTATTAATTTTTGAAAAGGACCTGTCGTTTCATTCAGACTGGGAAGAATCATTGACGACCGTTTGCTGCAGCGCAGACAAATGGCGTGGAGAAGGGTGGTCTGCGGTGGCAACAGACCAAGGCCGTTTGGGAAGCGACCCTGGCAGTGGAGCGTGCAGACACCTGCAGTCACTCTGATCTCAACAGTGATGTCAGATCAGCTCCTGGCTTTGGACACTTCGATGTGACGGGACTGTTCTCGGTCGTGGGGACAAAGAAAACAGGAGACACACTCGTCCTGCAGAGCGTCGCCCTGTGGGGCGGAGAAGGAGAAAGGAAGCAGGTCCTGCGTTTCTGGCTGAGGTCGGCGGCCTGCACAGGGTGTGGGGAGGGGGCCCACAGAGGGCGTTTCTAAGTCGAGTCTGAATGAGCAGAGGACAGAGTCAGAAGGGCAGAGCGAGCAGCCGAAATCCAGCCCCAGCTGCCCCAGCTCTGGGGCCGTGCCCAGTGGCTCTGTGTTGGTGGGGGGCAGGGGAGACAGCCCGCAAGGCCCGTAGCTCTGCGGAGCATCTTGAGCTTTGCCCTGTGTGCGCGGGAGTCACTGGATGGCCCGAAGCAGGGGCAGAGACGTGGTCACCGGTTATAGTTTGGATGACTTCCTCTGCAAGGTGAATGTGAAGAGGTACCTGCTGCGGAGTGAGGAACAACAGCGGAAGGAAAGCCTGTCTTCCCCGGTGTGGTTGGAGGCCCGGCATTCCCTGGGCCTCGGCTCACTCCACGGGCACCAAGGGAACGTTGGTGTTGTACCAGGTGCCCGGCCACACCTGACGTAGAAGCCAGGCCCCGCCCCTCAAGAGAGAAGATGCTTCCAGCTGAGCGAGCATTTTCCGTGTGCGGTTTTGAAGCCCGTTTGTCGGGTGCTGGTCTGACAATCCAAATGAGCAAAGACGGGGCACAGGCTGCGGCTTGGAACACTCTTCACCCCACATGTCCGGGCTTCCCACTGCTGTCACCGCACACACCTGCACGGTGACAGTGAGCCATGGCAGACTCTGTCATTACCGAGAGGAATCAGGCTTGTTTCTGTTCACTACGTTGCTCAGAACTTCCACCAGACCGTTGTCCATCTGCTAGTGGGTCCCGGGAATGTCGTGTACCCGCCCCACGCGACACTCGCTGTGCCACCCGGTCACCGACTGCAGGTATGGGAAGTGTGCTGAGCAGAGAGGAGTTAGCAGCTTTGTCTGGCAGGGCGATGATGGGACTTGGCCTTGAGGGTGGCGCTGAGGGGACTCAAGGCTGTCACCGACTTGTCCTGTAGCCTTAATCTTTCTTCATCACCAGCCGGCGCTCACGGGGTCTGGCAGGGAGGTCTTCACCTTCAGTGCCTCGTCCTTTCCGATACGGTGCACGTGCCCGTGACAGGGACGGCTCTGTGCCTGCTGGCTGATGTCTTCACTCTTGAGTGACAACTGGCAAGACCCCCGGGGTCTCTGCAAATCTCCCCACGGCCTCCTCTAGTTTCCACCGGTCCTCACGGGGCAGGAAGGCCCCCAGGTTCCACCGAGGTGACATCACAGTCCCCTCAGTTCTCGCCACTGTGACTTATCAGCCTGCTCTGACCAGTCAGTGCTTCCAGACTAATTACCCAAAGAGCCAACGAGAATTAGTGCAGGAGGAGATTCAAAAAGAAAAGGGAAAACCAGGTTGCTGAGCAACCCGGCTCCGTGAGCAGAGGGATGCTATTTTTACACGAGTAGGTGTCACCAACTCCCAAGAGAGCCGCGTCCTGCCGGAGTCAGGGCAGTGACCTCCTTGGGCGAGCCACCACCGGCCACCACGAGCCTCCTCATGTCCCCCCTGGGAGTCCAGCTTCCAGGTGCCCCCAGAGGTTTCAGGTCAAATGCCACCTCTCAGAAGGGACCCATGTCAAGTGCGTCCCCCGGAGTGCCCTGGGCTCTGGCAGCAGAGCACACACCGAGACTTGTCATTGTACCAGTTCCCGGGACTGGAAGCTTGCCGAGGGAGGGGCTTGCTCACAGCGAGGGTTGGCCAGCACCCGCGGAAGGAATTCCTGCACAGGTGCAAACTGAGGCTGGCGCCCATGCCTGCAGTCTGATTGTGATCTGATTGTGATCTGATTGTGATCGCCGTAAGTGCGAACTCAAGTCAAGCATGGCAGCGAGTTCCCTGAACTCGCCTGTTTTTAAGTTGCTAGTGAAAGTATTTGTCAACATAAAATTCTGGCAGCTACGCCCAGAGTGTCGTCCCCCCAGTCAGCCGACGAGCTTGGTCCTACTACTCAGACGTGCTGACTGCGTGCTGGGGCAGGCAGCCTGCGGCGGGTGGGGACAGACGCCCAAGTGGACCAAGGCCTCGCCCTGTTGGAGCTCACGTGGGAAAGAGATGAGAGCCCACGGGCACCAGGTGTCAGATGCACGGCTGTGGGGCCCGGTGTGAACGGGGACAAGCAGGAGCTGTTTTGTGGGGTGAGGACCCTGGACAGTCGGGCGTGTTGTTCTCCAGGCCTGCTGTAACAAAGAGCCTCAGCCTGGGGGCGTCAAAAACTGAAATGTGTTGTAGTCTCATAGCCTTGGGGGCCACAGTCTGAGGTCCAGGTGTCAGCAGAGCTGAGCACGTCTGGGAGCTCCAGGGAAGGGTCCTTCCGGTCTCTTCCAGCTTCCAGAAGTCCCAGGGCCCCTTGGCTTGGGGCAGCATCCCTCCAATCTCCACTCCACCTTCCGTCTGTGTGTGTCTCTGTATCACTGCGTGACATTCCCCCACCCACGTCTCTGTTTCTCACGAGGACACGAACCATGTTGGGTCAGGCCCGCCCCAGTAGAGTCTGGCCTCATGTGAACTGATGACATCCTCAATGACCTTCTTTCCAAATGAGCGTGGATTCACCCCCAGGTCCTGGGGGTTAGGACTTCAACATACCTTTGGGGGGAACGCAATTCAACCGGCACCAAGCGGGCAGAGGAAACTGGGCAGCAAGGGCGGTCCAGAGCAAGCCTAGAGTTCTTGGAAAACCAGGCAGGGGAATTCAACTTTCCGCCTTAGGCTAGCGTCTCTAAGTCCGAGCTCTTCATCAGGAGCCGTGAGAGTCTTTAAAAATGCAACTGTGCAGATGCCACACCGGACCCAAATCCGAGGCATTCTAGGTATGAAACTTGTAAACCCCCAGAAGGTCTGATGCTGACCCAGGGCTCAGAGCCTGTCCGCCTGATGAGGGCCTGTTCAAGGGTTTTCCCTCCTTAGGATGTCGTTTCAAGGTGCCTCCAAGTCTCGAACAGCCACACGTGAGAGCTTTCTAGTGTCCCATCCTAACATGGGGCCTCCAACTCCATGTGACCCTCCCGCGATCCGGGGACCAGGCCAGGCCCGGTGTGCCCCGTGCCCCTGGGTGGTGGAGGGGTTGTGGTGCTCACGGCAGCCAGATCTGCTTTGGCTCCGGACCGTGTTTGTGGTTTCCTGGACCTTCTCCCCCCTCTTTCACAGGACTGGCCGTGAGTCCGGGCTCTCCCTAAGCAGCACTCATGTGATTGACTTTTAGGACCCAAATGCAGACCTCGGCACCATCTCCCTTCTCCTCTGTCTGTGCTTTGAGTGGGCTGTGCTGGCCGGCGGTGGCCTCGGCAGTTCCGTGTGTCATTTATCAGGTTGGCTGTGTCTCTTGAGTCTGTGATGCGCATGTTGGACCAGAGGGCAAGAGTGACTCTTGAGAGGATAGGCCCGAGGTGCAGATGTGGCTGCTGGTAGGGGACAGGAGATGTGGTAGCAGGGACCCAGGGCTTTAAGCCCCACAAGGGGTGTGCAGCCAGGAGTCCGGCAAGAGCCCCAGCACCCAGCTGGCAAGGCTAGCCACCAGCTGAGTCCTTAGCTAGGCGGCCACGGGCTCACGTGGGTTGTCCAGGCTGTCTGCCTGTGGTCCTCGTACCACGGAGGGTGGGGGTGGGGATGCAGCCCAGGGAGGCTCTAGCAGGAGGTCCTTGGATTCCTGTGGTCACAGAGTTGGGGGGGACTGAGAGGCCACAGCTGACCTTCCCATGGAGAGGTGATTGCGGTCCTCCAGCCACATCGCTGTGGTCCCACCTGGGGGCCTCAGGGTTTTGCTCTGACCTTCACCACCCACTGTGACCCAGGTGCAGGGAATCGGGCCTCTCTGGGCAAGGATCCAGCAGTTTTCGTTCAGAGCACGTACACACCTTTTTCTCACTTATTTTCCTTCTTTAAACATTTTTTTTCATGTTTTATGCCTGGGACATGTGGGGTGGGGTTGGTAGAGGAGATCTGGTTACCCCCCTCCTGCAAAAAGCTCTTCTGTTTCCATCTGGTCCAGGGCCTGGGAGAGGCACGGGCTGGTTGAAAGGCTGCCTGGTGGCTGCAGGGAGAGGCTCAGGCAGGAGCCAGACCCCAGGGGTGCAGAGGGGCCCCTCGAAGGCTTCTGGGCTCCACAGGCTCCTGGTCCTGCTTGAGGGGGAGCCTCTTGTAGGGACACCCACCCAGCCAGCCTGAGGAGGGAGCCAGGTGTCACCCATCTTCTTGATGCATTTCACCTGCTCGCCCAGGAAGTCACGGAGCTGAGGGTCCGTACAGGCAGAACCTGGGCCTGCAGGTCCATCATGGCCTGGGTCAGGTTCTTCTCCAAGGTCAGGGCGGCTTCTCTGGTGTCCTGAGTGTCACTGCCTCATCTGGGACGGCTTCCACATGTCCTGGAAGAGGGTGCAGCCACCGCGCTAGTTTTGCAGCTTTGAGAGCTGCTCGGCGCCCTTGGCGTCTCCTTGGCCACATGGGGAAGAAGAGGCCCAGGCCTTCCAGAGACACAGTGTCACAGTGGAAACAAGCCCAGAGGGAGGTAGGTGTGGGAGGACGCACGTGCAGGGTGGTCGGGGGTCGACAGGGCCTCCACCTCGGTGGGGTAATTCTGATGAATCTGGGAGCCCGTGGTCGTCCAGCAAGGAGGAGTCAAGGTCAAAAACCGGTGTTGGCTGGTCTCGGAGGCTGGGGGAGCTGAGGTGGTTCCGAAGGTGGTGACTGGGAAAGAGGCTGGAGGGTGGTCGGAGGCTGGAAGAAGGGGTGTCCGTGGGTCTGTGCCGTCCAAACACCGCTGAAGCAGCAGGCGGATCGCGGGGCCCGCCGGGGGCAGAGCTGAGGAGAGCTGGTTGTTTGTTTTTGAGAACTGAGTTTCAGTAAGACTCTGGGTGGGTGAATATTGGCAGCTGCCACACCGTCGTGCAAAAAAAAAAAGGGGGCCCCAGGTGGATTTTTCTCTCCGTAAGCACAGCAGACCGGCTTCCCAATCACCGCCATTCCTGGGGTGAGCATGAGGTCCCTGATAGCCAGCTGGCTCAGGCCGTGCAGGCGGGCCCACAAGGGCCTGGGTCGAGTCCTTCTCCACGGTGGAGGCGGCTGGGACTGGGGGATTGTAAACAGTGAACACTCACTTCTCACAGCCACGGAGGCGGGAGTCCCAGATCAGCGAGCCGGCCTGGCGCGGTTGGCGAGGACGCTCTCCCAGCCTGCTCGCTGCCGGCTCCTCGCTGTGTCCTCACAAGGCGGAGGGCAAGGGTGCACCCTGGGTCCCTTGATAAGGGCATGTGTCCCATTCATGAGAGCTCCCCCAAATGCCCCACCTCATAACTCCATCACACTGGGGACAGCGCTGAGTGGCAGGGGGCACCTGGCCCCAAAATGCCACCCCTGAGCCAGAGCAGCTGAACGGAGACGCACAGACAGGGAAAAACACGGTGAATGTGCACTTGGCATGACCCAAACCTGCGTCCAAACTCCACGAGGTCTTTTTCTGAAGTCCCCTTCAGACACCTTTAAAACAGGGCACGCATCAGAGGGGCTGAACACGCACACACAGTCACATAAACATGGGACTCCCCCACTCACCCTTGGTCTTCTGCACAGTCCCTCTCTCTCAGAGTCACACACGCATGTGTGCAGTCTATGACATTCCCCCCAGGAGGTCAGAGGCCATTCCCACAGTCTTCCTGTCCCCGTGCTCAGCACACATCTGCTCGTGCGTGTCTGCACATGCAGCACTCTTGCACGTCTAAGAGAGCAGTGGAACACGCATCCGTTCTGTACTTGCCTCTGCTGAAGGTGCACCGTGTATGTGGGGGGGGGGCACACTGGGGGGATCCGGGAGCTTAAGGAGACTGGAACTCCACATGCCCCTGCGGACCCCTGATTCTACCTCTCATTGCAAGCTCATCGCCATCCCCTCTGTGGGGTTGCTTCTGGGAACTCCAGGGTCTCCCAAAGCCCCCCAGCAGCCTGGCTGTCCACATAGGTGTGTGCCTTCCCACCATCCACGGCCCCTCTGCTAACAACATGGCAGTGACTTCCACGAATCTCGTTGCAGCCACCACCTCAACCCCACCCACAATTCCAATGCACTTCCAAAGAGATTAGGGTGCATTTGGGAATCTTGATAAAGCTGGAAAATCACCACGTCCTCGCCCCAGATTTTCAGCTCTGGCTCCGTCGGCCTGGCTCTTTGCTTGGTGCACTCCGCCCTCTAGTGGACAGCCGCGGCGTCAGCGCGCGGCCCCGCCCCGCCCTTCTGTAATTACGCCCCGCCCGGGGCTCCGCTAAGCCTGCAATGACAGGGCTGTCCCCGCGCCTGCTCCCTAATGGTTTGCATCCGGCCCTCATTCTTTCTGCGCTCTTCCCAGTCACCCCCTAAGCGCCGCCGCCCACACTCTTCCTAGAGCCTCGTGTTCAACGAAGCCGACCCATCGCTGCGGCCGTCCAGGCCCCGTGGCTCCTTCCTGTGTTGTTCTTCAGTCGTTTGAAAGGACGTGTCACACGAGACTCAGTCTGTCACGTTAAGGCTACGTGGTTTGTGCTGACTTCAGGCCTCTCTGTGACATGCCAGCAAACCCATGGACTCAAACGGATCGAAATTCCGTGCTGGAACGCATTGGCAAAGTGACCTGGCTGCAGGTCCAGAGGGAAGCCTTGAGTGACAGAAGGGAAAGGACGGGAGCCGGACTCCGGTTCCAGCTCTGCCACCGGCCCCTCTGCGGCTTGCCCTCGTGTCCCTGACAGAGTGCGGACGGACAGCTCTCCAGG
Organism: Macrotus californicus; assembly: GCA_007922815.1. NCBI lineage: Eukaryota > Metazoa > Chordata > Mammalia > Chiroptera > Phyllostomidae > Macrotus > Macrotus californicus. The sequence continues at coordinate 33,171 of VMDR010001939.1, forward strand.
CGGGGCAACCCTGCCTGTCCGGTTCTCTGAGTGGGAACGAGAGGGGACTCGCAGCAGGCATCAGGCTGTTGGTGATGGGGGCTTTGTCAGCCAGAGTGGTGTGGACCTTTTGGAGGAAACAGGGCCCCCCACCTAGCGAACAGTTGCCGCAGGTGCGTGGAGCCCGGCCCTCACTCCCAGGCCCCTGGCTGTTGGGGAGGGTGTGCAGGCTCTGCGTTGGCCCCCCTCCCCCACCACGCAGTCAGGGCTCACACCAGGCCATAGTCACACCCGTGCTTGGGGTGGGGGAGGGGGTGCCCAGGTACGCAGGTATTCTAGCTTCAGGCTGGCTGTCCGTCTGTGTCTCCCCTACTGGGGCATGCCCGACCCCTCTGGTCACCAGTCATGGGCACCAGGGATTAGAGCATCGGAGCAGAGCATGGGGTGGGGGTGGGGAGCCCATCATTTTAGGCCGGGGGCTTTCCGACCTGGGGTCCCATCTCCTGAGTCTGCAACACGGCACCAGGTCACGTGAGTCAGTTCTCACAGGATGAACACGCTGCTTACCACGTGTGTGTGACTTTCTCTGTGGGCCCACCCACTCTATGTTCCATCCATGAGGCCCCAAGGCTGATGGCAGTGCGGGTCACCCACAAGCAAACTCAGCAATGCGGGGTCCCATGCCACCTCTCTTTCAGGTTTATCAGCCTCTCCATGATGGTGTGGGGGTCCCCCCACCCCCACCTCCGACACTTCCCCGAATGAACTAGCAGGTGAAACTTAGCTGAGGGGGTCGTCATCCTCTTTAAACAAAAGGCAGGACACATGATGTGCCTCTCTTGGGTCTAGACACTCTCAATCCAGTCACACTCGCCAGCCTACTCATACGCTTGCGTTCACACCCCACTGGTGCTCATGGCGGACGTCTACCCATTGTTCATACGACGCTGACCCTGTGCTCGACCCCGGGAGGCAGCGGGCTAGGGGCAGGGCCACAGATGCCCCTGGGGAACCCACTCTGTCACTGCTGAGACCCGTGGACACACAGTTGTACTGACATTGAGGACGCTCTGCAGGAGACCCATCAGGTGACCATCAGAACCAGACTTATCCTTCCGACGAGGCTGGTGACAGAGACAGCTGCAGGTGGAGGAGGCTGCCTCACGTTCCGGTTTACTTGAGGCTTGAATTGTGTCACCAAGATCAGGGGGCTTTGCTCCAAGAGCGGGCTCCTACCTGACGGGTCTCAGGAGTCGGAGTAGAGACGGGGCCTGGAGATGCGGGTGAGCACAGGAGCTGGGGGCTCAAGAGCCGCCATGTGTGGCCATGCCTCGGGCCACAGGGAGCCACTTGGGAGCCTCTGCCTGTGCCCCACGTCCTGCAGGGGCACAAGCATTGTCACTGGGCCTGTTTCACCAGGTGACTTGTGCTGGGTTGGCCAAAAGTGCAGTTAGTTTCCTTCTGTAAAATAAGGGGCACATTTTTCATTTTCACCAATCACGTTATTGATTTGGATATTTTGAGTTCATTGGCTATCTCCCACTATTGGCTTGTAGTGGGTAGAGGCCAGGGGATGCCGCTAAACATCTTCCAGTGCATGAGACAGCCCCACAGCAAAGGATTTTTTGGCCAAAATGTCAGTAGCACCAAGAAACTTCGCAAACCACTTTTGACAGAATTGATCAGTCACAGCACCTTCTCCACACATGGCACAAATCTTTTTTTTTCCGCATTTCAGTTGTGTTTTTACCTTTCTTGAAATAATAATAATAATAATAATAATAATAATACACTGAAAATTGTTGTATGTCTTCTTTTGTCTTCAATATTGAAATGGCTGCACAAAAAATCACCAGTTTTGAAAGTTTTTTTTTAATGCACGCTGATATGACAGCCTCTACGATACAATCTAACCAAATTGTTTCCAATGAAGTTAGAGACGGCTAAGCACTGCCAGAGCCATTGCTCGGGAAGACACTGGACGAACGTTCTGGTCGAGCCACGTTTATGCAGCAACAGGAGCAGCTGTGGAGATGCTCGGAGCTGGGGGCGCAGCGGACTAGGCGGGGAGGAAAGGGAGCGCTCTCCGGCTGTGCGGGCCTCGCGCGGTCCTGTGGCCTGGCCGTAGCACGTAGTCAGCTGCGGCAGCGTCTCGCCTGCAAAGCGCCCGCTGCTCTGTCCTCAGTTAGGAAACTCCTTCTCGAGGATGCGGTTTGCTTGTATCTGGAGAGTGTTTTACTGTCTGGCTGGAGAGTAGATGGTATTCATTTTAACATTTCTTGTTGTGAAGGGCGGACGTTTTAAAGAATCAGTTGAAGTTTTCGCTTCCCTTCGGCAGAGTGTTGCCCAGTGTTCTGGGTTCGTGAAGAAGGTGAGCTGCCCAGGACCGGCCTCGAACCTGTCTGAGCGGCTTGTGTTTTCTGAATATAACATCAGCCTTGAGCCTTTTAAAACTCTGGTTTTGTTTGGTCTGTTTGTTTTGTTTTTGGTTGTTGTTTTTAAAATGTGGGTTTTGCGGTCTCAAGAACAAAAGACTTATGTAACTACACAGAAAGCTTCCTACACATCAAAAGCTCTTAGGACATGACAAAATGATGCATTAAGTGTGAGCGACTGAGAAACACACGGATTAGATTTCCCTCGAAATGCACATGGATTTAAAAGTCAGGGGGAACGTGCTCAGCCATTTCCTAGGCCCAGGGATTTCCATAACTGTCTTGTCTGGCCGACGCTCCCTGGCCGCCAGCTGAGCCTGTACCCAGACCAAGGTCGTCACGCGGTGGCTTCAGGATCAGAAACCGAAACCCGTAACACCGGAGAAAAATGGCGTCAGCGCCCAGCCCCTGGCTGGGGCCCAGCCGAGGCAGGGACGCCCGGAGGACCCCCAATTTCAGGAAGTCGAAGAGGCTCGAGTGGGTAGAAATCTGCACAGACAGGAGTGGGGCTGCCGAGGAAGGGGTCTCAGGAAAGCGGAGGTGTCCGGAGTGAGCTGAGGAGATGTTTCTGTACCCAGCAGGTGGCCCAACACCATCCCGTGCTGAACTCTGAAAAGAGGTCACCCCACCCGGAACAGGGACAGGTGACCACGTGGATTCACACCCACTGCTGCCACTAATTCTGGGTCAGCCTGACTCTGGCCAGGCAAGGGAAGCCACACAGGAGTTTGAACAGGGAAACTGAGGGCCCAGGGACACTTTCAAAGATCTAGTTAACCCACTGTCACTGAGCATGAAAACTTAGCAGTATGGCACCTACGCTTACTTCTGAAGGACCATCGGGGTAAAGTGGCCCAAAGATGCCGTGTGGCCTGCCGGTTGGATGCTGGCCCCAGACTCCTCAGCCCACGTTCACAGCCCAGACACTAGACGAAGAGCTGAGGATGTCACCTCCCCTCCCACTGTTGGGACAGCCAGTCTGAAGTGCTTAGAAACGTGCCTGGTACACTGTGAGAGCTTCGTAAACGTCCCTGCTTGGTCTTAAATCCTGCCACGCCCCCGAGGGACCAGGAGCCCGCCTTGACGCAGATGGGCCTCGACCAGCAGGGTCTGTACGCAGAGTCCCTGCTGCTTCCCGCCTGGTGTCATCTGTGAGGTGACGGGAGGGCTCAAAAGTGCTCTCCTCACTCTCCTGCCCACCACGAAAGTTTCATTCTCTATTCCTGAGTCTTGCTCTACCCACAATGTTTTTCTCAGAGGCAAACACTAAAAATACTGTTTAAATGGAAAAGATCTTATTTTTTAAAATGAAATTCAGTGCAAACACCCTTCTGGGGCATGCACGCTGAGCTACGTCCTGCTCGGTGTGGATCTTTAGGTGGAAGTTTCCATTATGTTCTGAGGCGAAACCCGGCCTGCAGCATCTGCGGGGGTGGGGAGAGGAGTGGGGGAGGGGCTGGGGAAAGCAAGGGCAGGGCCCGCGGGAGCGGAGGTGTCGGTCCGAGCTCTGGCTGAGGACTGGCTCTGGGAAGTCCACTGGAGCGAGGACAGCTCGCTGGGCTGGTGAGCAGAGCGGCAGTCTGAGCGTGCCGGAGTTTCCTTTGTTTCCTCCAGTGACGTCCCAGAGAGGAAGGACGATTAAAAAAATCATCTGTAGGGAGACAGTGACCTGGGTTTGCCGTTACTGCCTGTCACGAGGTCACGGATCTTCACAGTAGTTCCGAGCCCGGTCGTCCATGTGACACCCGAGCTGACCTGCTGCAGCCACGGAAAAGAAGATTGTCACTCTGGACGCCCAGCTGGATGCAGCCTCCAATTTCAACATCGAACTTGGTTTGGGAAATTGCGGATGATGGCAGAGTTTCTAAAAAACAAGGGTGCATTCACGTGGAAGGCCTGGCCTGTCTTTCCCCAAGGGTCTGGCTTTTTAACCAATTTTGCTATCTATGCAGGACGTGGTATTCATAACTCAGGTACCAGAACCCTCTGCCCCTTGAGTCTAGAATCCGACTGAAGTTTCTGGCCCGACCTCTTCATGCTCCCAACCCCTGTCCTTGGGTCTCTGTCCTTGGGTGGGATGTGCATCTGCGCTCGTCTGCCCTGGGCACAGGTACACCCTCAGGGACGGCCACCGCAGCCCCACCCCTTCCCCTTCCAGCGGCTTCTGTGGGCAGAGCGGCACCCCCGGTTCACGGCAGCGCTCTGCACAGTAGCCCCGATGTGGAAACCACCCAGGTGCCTCTAGACAGGTGAACGGTGGGAGAGAAGGCGGCCTCAACACACAAGGGAACATCATTAGCCTCGGAATCGGAAATCCTGCCGTTTTCAGCATGAATGAATCTGGAGGACACGAGGCCCAAGGAAATAAGCCAGACAGACTGAGTGCGGGCCCCACTTCTATGACAGGCCACCCCTGGAGGCAGAGGGCACACGGTGGCTGCCAGGGTGGGGGTTGGGGACAGGCGTGGAAAGTTTTGCTTGTGCTGGGGGACAGTCTTAGAGAGCTGCTGTGCCACATCGTCCCTGCAGATGGAAGTGCTGGACTCGACCCGTCCAGTTTATCACAAGGCTAGATCTCATGGGAAGTGTCCCTGTCCCTGTCTCTTCCACACACAGACACACACAGGACACAAGGAAACTGCAGGCGGTGGCTGTGTCTATGACCCTGACGATACAAGCGGCACCAGGGTGTTACCTCTGATTGTACGTGCTAAATACGTGTAGGTTTTTGTACGCCAATTACCGCTCAATAAAGCAGTTAGAAAAGAAAGTGAAGCTTGGAAGTAAGAATGATTTTAGAGGTTTCCAGGGGAGGGCTTCCGTCCCGTTCCTCTGGGGAGGAGGCGCCCCAGACTGTGCGCTCAGGGTCGCAGGGAGCCGGGTGGGACGACACCCCGTCCTGACCGTGTGTGACATGGGACAGGCAGGCTGCTCGCACGAGCTCACGCTTTCCTGGAGCGTGGAGGCTTGCTCTTCTGCCGAGTGTTTTGTGGATCCTCAAACTGCAGTGAAGTCAGGGCTTTGAAAGTTCAGCAGCTTGTCCTCCATTCGCAATTTCAATACAATTCACCCTTTTAGAGACAAAATTTCACTAGTACACTTGCAAAGCTGGGTGAGCAGATCACACCTCTGGGAACCCAGTGTGATCACTGTAAGAACGGGCCCGACTGGGCGCGGTGCCGGTTTATGTTCCTAATTGGCCAGGCCAACTGGACCTGTGCAACACGAGTCCAGGCCACCTCACCCCCAAGTCTCCAGCTGACCTCGCTCTTGTCTCCTGCTGCTGTGGCAAGTTCACAGCAGCTTTCACACAGCACAAACGTGTTAGAGGTCAGAAGTTCAAAGTGTGTCCCATGTGGCTACAACCAAGGCATCAGCAGGCCTGCACCCCCTCTGAGGGCTCCGGGGGGGCCTCTTCAGCTTCCTGAGGCACCCACATTCCTTGCCTCCTGGCCCTTCCTGTGCCTGTGAGCACATCGGCCAGCCTCTGCCTCCGCTGTCACGTGGTCTGTGTATCGGCCCCTCCTGCCTCCCTCCTGTAGAGCCCCTGGGATGTCATCGGGCCCACCTGGATCGCCCAGGGCCCCTCCGCTGTCCTTGACCGAGAGTCAAGTGCCCCCCAGGCCCAGGGATTCGGTTGCGGCATCTCCTGGTCCCGACCTGGTGGCATGCATGGTATTTATTTGGGGCACATCATCCTGCATGATGGCATGACTGACAGATGCCTCTGACGGGCTTTTCCTGCTCCCTGACCCCACAGATGGCAGCGCCGTCCAAGAACGCCCTGGTGGCAGTTGGCTTTCCAATGACTGAACCCCGCCTCTTAAGCGGGCTGGGTACACTGGATGAGCAGGGCTGCCTTCGGAGTTCATTTCAACCGAGGGGACATTTGGAGGGAAGGCTCCACTGAGACACAGCCGGTCAGCAGCAACGTCTCTGGTGCGATTTCTAACCTCGTCCTCGGGAACCTGGCAGGTGCGCTGCCAGTGGGTGGGGTGGGGTGACAACATCGAGTCCTCTGGTGGCTTCCTGGGCGCGGTGCACTGTGGCGGGGGTCCGGGTTTGAATTCTGCACCCGCCTCGCCGAGCGTGTGATTAGCGCTCTGGGCCTTTGTTTCTTTCTCCCCTGAAGTAGGGACAACTGTCCCGCCTGCCCCTGAAGGTGGTCGTGGGCAGTCTGAGTAGGACAGTGTGTGAGGTATTCAGCTCAGAGCCTGGTGGGGAGAAAGTCCTCAGGGAATGACAAACAGTGTGATATTTAGTTTTATGAAATTACTGCGAACAGGTAGGGTGAATAGGATTTTCACCCAGGCATGTTAAAAGATTCTAATTTCAAAGGTGACTTTTCTTTTAAAAAGAATCACATTAAGATATTTGGAAGGGCGAAGAGGTTTCGGGGACAGCTGAATCGGGCAAAGTCCCCTAGGACCTGTGGTCACTCAGTTGCAGAAGAGTGATGTGGCAGCAGGCTGGGGCAAAGGAGAGCGAGGGGACACACTGGGGACATAGTTTAAATGCAGTTGCTCTCGGGGACGGAGGAGCGAGGACAGGGACAGTGGGAGCATCCTGAGTGGACAGAGTCCACAGTGAGAGCCAGGCCTGCAGGAAGAAGCGCACCCTCCCTAGGAGGGGAGACGGACAATGGGACTCGTCTGTGAGTCGTGAGTTCGAGAGCCGTGTGTGTGAGCCAACCCACCGTTCACTTTGAAAGCAGACCGGGCCTGAAGGGAGGTGCAAAGGGACCCTTTCTAATTCTTCTCCTTGAACTGAAAACACCAGGCGTGCTCATTCCCCAACCCAGGTGAATGCGGGTACTTCTACTGTCAATTTCGACTGCACAGGGTTAGATTATGCGCCCCAAGTGGACGGTCAGCGTGCCCTGGTCAGAAAGTGCGTGGTTGGTGATTTTTAGGATCGCGGGCTTTCTTCCGCTGTGCCCAGCACGGCCCTTGCCCGGGCGGGAACGGCAGCTGGACCTCACAGCAAAGCGAGCTCCGGCTGTCGTCTCCAAAGGGCCGGCAGACGGGCCACCGCTCCGAGGTTCATCTCACGACTTGCTCCCCGTGATGCTGTGATGGCCGCAGCCTGGGGGCTCCAGGGCGCACAGAGGCTGAGCAGCGGCCCTGAGGGTGGGGAGCCTGTTGGCTTTTCGTGTGGCGGTGGCTTCTCACTTCGGGGGAGGTCACGGCTCCAACAGGCAGCGTTTGTGAACAGGATCTTCGTCTGCTTTGCTGCCCTGACTTCTGTGTCTCCCGGTGTCCAGGGGGGGACAGGGAGAGTGAAGGGCTGTTCCAAAGACTCTTTTCCCCACTTCTGTTTTCTCATGTGCCTGAGAGTTGCACAGTTTGGGCTTCAGTTTTGATGTTTAATGCATCACACAGGTTGCCTGTGGGTGGAGAGGGACAGCTCTTCTAATGAGAAAAACACGCTCCTTTGTTTCCAGTGCACCAGCGTCCGAATGGGCAACCTTTAGGGTCTACCCTCTCTCCTCTGCGCTGAGTTAGCGGGGTTGTCCCAGGTGTCCCGGCCTTCTCTGTGGGACACGCAGCTTTTGCTACATGAGGGTCATCTGAAATTCTGACTGCAGCTGCCAGGCCCAAAGGCCCACCTCGTGTTACCCCCAAAGGCTTCTGTCCCCAGGCAGCTTCCTGTGACTGTGCACAGTAGACGGAGTGTGGGGCCGGTGCTCAGGGACAGCCGGTTCCAATGCTTTCCCCACCCTCTACAGCTACTTCACCTCCAGCAAGTCACGTGTGGGCTCCAAGCCCATGTCCCGCACTTGAAAACCCACAGAGCAAGTAGGCGATCAGTTATAAAGGATCTGGTAGAATCAAGTATCTGTGGGTTAAACCAACAGAGAGCAGCAAGAGAAAATAGGTCTTTCTAGAAAAAAATCACAGTGAGGTCCAGCTCACAAGTCTGGATCACAGGCTCCACATCGGTCAACCAGGGTTTGATGAAGACCTGGTGCGCAGGTGAGCAGTGACACCTGGTGTGCGGATGAGCCGTGATGCCTGTGATGGGTGCGTGAGCCGTGAGGCCTGAGGTGGGCACGTGAGCCATGAGGCCCAGAGGTCATGTGAGCTGTGATGCCTGCTGGTCACGTGAGTCGTGATACTTGAGGTGGGCATGTGACTGTGACGCCTGCTAGTCATGTGAGCCGTGATGCCTGGTGGTCATGTGAGCCATTATGCCTGGGGTGGGCATGTGAGCTGTGACCCCTGGTGGTCACGTGACTGTGTCACCTACGGTGGACACAATGAGCCATGACACCTGGTGGGCACGTGAGCCATGATGGCTGGTGGGCACGTGAGCCGTGAGCCTGGTGGGAATATGAGCTGTGGCACCTGCAGTCAGCACATGAGCCGTGACCCCTGGTGGGCACGTGAGCCACAGCACCTGCAGTCGGCACGTGAGCCTCGGGGCCTGCTTCCATCAGCGCTCGGTGACTCCTACCCATGCACCGAGCTCCTCCGGCCCGTTGGGTTCCTCACTGGTTTGCTGTGGCAGAGAGGTCACGGGATGCTTCACTGTCTCGGCAAGCATGGTTTTCTGCAGCCGGGAGATCAGAGCTTCTGCCTCAGCCCCTTGGCTAATGCTGGTGATGACAGGACTCTATTTGTGCTGTTTTCCATTTATGGAAGAAGCAGGACTTTCACAATTCTTAACAGAGTCTTAAAATATGTACATACTTTGAATTCCTACATGACTAATTTTTCAAACATTCAGAATAGGTTTGTTTTAGGTGTGTATTCTCTTCCTTCGTAGTATGTGTTTCAGTGAATTAGGCAGCAGAATAAAAAGGGAAAAGCTCACCTTAATTTCATCACCCAAATTAAAGACAATTTTTTTGGCTCCAAAGTTTTAAACTACATCCTTCATATCCCCTAAAAATGTGTCAAGATGATTTATCTTTATAGCAAGGACTGTATGTCAACTTCAAATGTTGAGCTTAATCCTATATAAGTTTTAAGTTTTTTAAGTGCCTTTCTCAACTTTATTTACTTAGTTTTTCTTTTTTGACTTTAAATAATTTTTCACTTTCGATTACAGTTGATGTACAGTATTATAATAGTCTCAGGTGTACAACCCAGTGATTAGACATTATATAGCTCACTGAATGAGCACCAAGAAAAATCCAGTACGGACCCATCCCCACGCTACGTGTCGTTGTTAGAACGTCATTGGCTGTGTTCCTGAGGCTGCGCTTTATGTCCTCTGTAACCGCGGCCTGTACTTCTTAACCCCGCCTTCTTCGCCCTTCCCCCCACGCCCCTCCCCTCTGGCATCCGTCAACATGCTCTCTGTGAGTCTGTTTCTGTTCTACTGGTTTGCTCGCTTTGTTTGTGGACTCCACATGTGAGGGAAGTCGTATGACACTTGTCTGCCTCTGACTCATGTCATGAAGCACAACGCCCTCCAGGTCCATCCGTGTCGTTGCAGATGCAACATTCCCTTCTTTCATGGCTGAGTCACGCTCCATTGTGTGTACAGGCCCCGAGCCTTCCGGAGCATTTTAGTGGGATCAGACACAACTGCATTCACATTTGTGAGGTCTGCTGGCACGAATCCAAGAGGAACGTTTAACCCAGAGGAAACATTGTAGCAGGGAGAAAATGGGATTTTCTGAAATGTTCGCAGTGTGGGTATTTCCTCTGTGTTGACCTGCCCCTCTCGGTGATGGTGACGTTCAGCCTGTCGGCCGCTGGCCTCGGAAAGGCGTGATGTAACCTTACAGATACAGCGGTGCCTCGGTACCCGTCATTAACTTGTCCCGGAACTCATGTGGCCTGGAGAAACTCAGGAGTAACTGAAGACACAGCACTTCATCCTGGGGGGCAGTGCTGTGACTCACACAAGTTGTAGCAAGTGTGACGAGTCCTGAGCAGATGCCCAGCACTGAAACGTTTTCTTTTCTCATTGGGATGTGATGAGTGCTGGGTCTGAGAGTTCCAAAGCCGAGGGGGACCGACATGTGGCTGTATTTTCCCAAACTGAGTAGGCCCGCAGGTAGAATGCTCCACGGTGTTCCTCTGAAAGCCTTACATGTTTTGCGGGCCACCCCTCTGCACTGTATTTCCAACTTGCTCTCTCCTTGAGCCTGGGGCGCATAAACTCCTGGTTTCTAAGATGAGCCCGACTTCCCAAACCCTGGTGGCTCCTGTCTCCTGGGGAAGCTGGTATTAAGGGGCATCGTGTGTGTGGTGGCAGCGCTCCAAGTCCTTCCTATCAGGAGAGCATGGACGAGGCTGCAGTGGACGCTCGGGACAGCACGGCCCACGAATCTTCCCCTCTTCCAGGCACTGAAGCCTTCAGTCTTGACATGTGGGGCCCCCTGGGGCCCCTGCTGGTCCCCAGAGCCCTGTTTCCTGACAACTGTCTTCCCTGTGTGCTCTGCAAGCCATCCAAGGCCTCCGTCTGGACGGCCTCCAAATGGCTGGGTTGCAAGGCGTTTGCAGTCAGGGGTGTGTTTGTTTTCTGTGTTTGGCACGATTTGAAATGTAAGACCGACTAGCACATTCACAGAAATGCAGTTACATTCTGAGTAACTGTTACATTCCTCAAAGATACGGGAGCGCTACAAGAGCTACAGGAATCGCTTTCCCGGTGTGGTCTCCGCTCTCGCTCTCGGCGGTTGCTAGGGGGAGTTGCAATGTTCATGAGTCCATCGTTCATGAGTCCTGCCCTATGGCTCGTTACATTTGCAGATGCCATCGGCATTGCTGTTTCTTTATGTATCATTGTTGTTTCTTTATGTATTCTTTTGTATTCCCCAAAAATGAATCCATGGCACAAACCTGACTCCTTACAACCCGAAAGCCGTGGAATGCACGGCTCTGTGAGCAGCGGTGCCACCCCCACCGTCCCGAAGGAAGTCACGAGCACGGAGCATTTGATTCGGACAGGCAGCTGGAAATAGGCACGTTGTGCAGTGGCCCGTCTGGATGGTGCATCAGTCCCAGCTCCGGATGGCACCCAGCAGCTGCTGCCTGAGCTGGGCTGCTCGGAGACTGCGAGCTTGCAGGAGGGCAGGAACGCCGCATCTGGACCGCTGCCGTGCACGGCCTGGCACAGAGGGAGACACACCCGTCTGTAAGATGTAGGCGGTGGGTGGCGGGCCAGCAGCGGCCTCTCTCGAGTGCGCCCCGGTACCCTGGGGGAGACATTTGCAACAATGCAAATTATCAGCTGATGTCTGATGGAACCAAGTCAATTACCGCTAAGTTTCAAATACCTCACTTGCTCTTCTCTATTTTGCGAGGGATCATGAATGCAAACTTATCCAAAACCAGAATAACTCTTAAAAGAAATTTCATGCTCACGTGGTATTGCGTGACCATACTGTCCTTGATGTGTGATGAAATAATAATTGCCTATCTTAGGAGAGGAAGTTCTAGGTGATAGAAAGTTTCCTTCCTGTAGGCTGTTATATGTGCACCTGCCTATGCACAGTCTTCCTCTCTCCACACACACACACACATGCACACGTGCACATGCATGTGCAGATGCATGCACGTAAGTACATGCTCATAATCACAAACACACGTGTGTTGACTCATGTGTGCGCACACACAGAAACACACAGTGGGAACCTAGTAAGATGCTCAGACCTGCTACAGACACTTGATTGATACCAAGCGTTTTTACTCATGTTTAGTTCCGAAGCAGTAACCTTGACTGTTCAAGAGCATTTTAATTATCGAAATTAAATGAGTTAAGTACTTGAAGAAGCTTGACAGCCTCAAACGTGGCCTTCAGGGGTGCACACTGAAAAACGGAGCTGGGGGAGGTCTGCTGGGTGGGGCCGCCCCCCCTCCCCACCCCCCGGCCAGCAGAGGGTGCGGCCATCTGGGAGCGGGCACTTCCAGACCCTGGGGGAGGAAAGTGCATCGGACCCCACTGTGAACCCATTGTCTGTGGGGGACATACCGTGTTTATGAGAGCATCTGGGTGAAGCTGATCAGTTCTGCTGTGGAGTTAAGGGGTGTGAGGGGTACAACAGACTTCTCCACGGTCAACGGTAAGAGACTGAACTCCTGGGGACAGGAGCCAGCCTCGCTGCATTCTGCCCCCTTCCGTGGTCCACTGGCCCCGGGGCCGGGACACCCTTGGGCCTTGGGAGGTCAAAAGCCTTCTCCTCAGGAAAACGCCAGGACATCAACCGGCCGTTCAGCAGGTTGACGTTGGCACCAGTGGGGCAGAAGCACACAGTGGGTCTTCACCTGCGCTCTCAGGGTAAACCACACAGAGAGTCATTTCGGTGAGTGGAGCCGGCAGGAAGCAGTAAAAGCCATTCATTTCGCCCAACCTGGCAGGGCGTACGTTCGTTTAACGTCCTTCGAGGTGACAGGGACATGCAGGGACCCTCGGTCGCTCACTGAGCCACAGTGACGGTCTCGGAGGACACGTGGGCAGCGCCAGCAGAGCAGGCCCAAGCAGCCATCTTCCCGTGAGTCGCCATTTCACCTTGTAAACAACGGGAAAGTCTCTAGTTGTTCAGACTCGGGTATTTGGTGGACAACTTCTCAGAAAGAACACAGTGTGTCCGTCACTTCAAGGAAAATGGGGACGGTATTTGTTGTCAGTGATCAAGTTCAGGATTGGGAGTGGGAATGGCTGTCGGCCGGCCCGAGCTTGCACGTCTCAGGACTCGAAGACTCTTCCCGGGCAGAGCCGTGGTGAGGTGGATGGAAGTGAGCTTGTCACCGTGTGTGACTCAGTGAACCGGCACTCTCCCAACGACCCAGGCATGCTGTGCAGCAGGAGAGGGTGAGCCAGATTCTGGGCTTTAATGCCCGGCGTGGAAAAGTGCCAAGTGCAACCTCAGGGTCCATGTGGCACCGACTGGTGAGAAGCTGCCCCTTCATGCGCTCTGGCCCAGCATTGGAGAAAAGACCCGCCGTTTTCTGAAAAGGCTACAGATGCCCTCCCACCCCTGCACCCCGCCCGCAGCTATGGGTCCTTTGAGGTGGATTGTCTTCCTCTCCCCCAGTCCAAGCAACAGGGCAGGGTGCTGCTGGCTGGGGGGGGGGGGGGGGGGGAGAAATAGAGAGAAACGCTTTGTGAATTAGTACTGTGCCTCTCTTCTGAAAAGTCCATGCGACTAAAGAAACTATGGGAAGAGACTGCATTGTTGGGAGACAAATTTTGATTAAGTATAATAACTTGTAGCCAAAAGACCAGGATGAAATCGAGATTGAGATTTAGGAAACCTTGTTGAGGCTCAAAGAAATACCACGATTCACATCTTAGTGCTTCAGGTGCAACATTGTTCTCATTTCCTTGATAAATAAAAAAATCCTTTTTTCCTTAACTGCTGTCCCAGACCCCCCAAAACACACAAACAAACACAAGCCCCACTGGCTTACAAAGGGAGGAGCTGTGTCAGCTTGCTCTAAAGCAAGACCCTCCTTATGGGAAGGGAGGCTAGGGGCCGGCCCCTTGCACGCGAGTGCCTTGCACGCCAGTGTTTTCACACTCGTTGAAGGTGGCGGCCCCTTCTGTGACCCCGTGTTTCTCTTCCCGGCTCTTTCTTATCCGTTACCTGTCTCCCAGCCTCCCATCAGATGGCTTTTATTCAGGGCGGTGCCGCCGCCACATTTGGTGTTTGTGGAAGCGTCGTTTGTATTGGGTATAATAACGCTGCCCGAGGAGCACGCTCACTGACTGCAAAAATGCAGCTGATTCGTCCGTAGCCACCAGCCGTTAGTGCCCGGTACCACTGTGTCAGCTCAGAGCACCTGATGCTTCTGTCTCACGGTCCTGGCGGTGGCCGCTGTGTGCTGGGGGTGTTGGCAGCTTTGAGCCGGCTTGTGGAGGTTCCTCGCTCAGGTGTCCCTGTGGCTTTGTGTGAGTCCCCAAGGGCAGGAAGTGCCTGCGAAGTTACTCGCTCTACCTGCAGTGGTTAGATAGACATGGAGGAAAAAAATAATTATTTTGAGAGGCTCTTGTCAAAACAAGGAGAATGGGGGTCGGCAAGCACTCTGCCATCTTCTGAAAATAAATAGGCTCAGACCCCCACTGGTGCCGCAGAGCAGTGCTCAGAGCTTTGGGATGGGCTGCAGCACCTCCCGCAGTCAGGGCGAGGCTCCGGGCTTCGGGGTCCCCTCCCAGGGAAGGGGGCAGAGAGGCGCATGGCTTTGCTCTACTCCCCAGGTTTGTGGCATTTGTTTCTCAGCTGAGTTTTGCTTTTATTTGGGTTCCAAATTGTTCATCTCGATGGCTCATATTTCATCCTTCTGCTGACTGCTGACAGGAAACACGACTCTCCTTTTGGGGGTCCCTCAGGGACTCTCCTGTCCCTGGGTTTGCCAAAACCCAGGGACTGACAGCGGACCCTGATGAGAACGGCTGCCCAGAGGAACTGTGTGCACCTGCCGGTCAGGTGAGGGATTCGCCAGTGCCCGCTGGGTTTGCCGGTTCACAAACAGAATCAGGTGCCATGGGGGAGGTGTTTTCTCGCCGAGACACAGCTATTTAATTAATTAGCAAAGGGCCGGAGGTCTCGTACCCACTCATTTAAGGACAGTTTCCTGGGTGGCAACTGGGTTTACCTACTATGCCTGCACCCCTCCTTGGTACTTCTGACAGAGGGAATGATGTGCTGGCCACACACTCCTCTCAGAATCTGACTGCGCTTCCTAGAGCTATCAATGGGGTGTGCTCTGCACTGCCCCCCTTCCCCACAGGCACGGATGCCCCCCTTCCCCACAGGCACGGCTTCCCGGCTTCAAGGTCTGAAACACAGCAGACCTTTACCAGCCTGGTCTGCTTAGGGACATGCCCAGTTCCCGGAGCAAGGCATGGAGAGCCCATTTTCTGCTGTATCCCATGAGCCTCGGCAAAGATCACCAAGATTGGTTACGGGCTAGCGAGCACTCAGGAAATCGCACTCAAGGTCAGCCCTCCCCAGGGTCACTCCCAGACGCAGACGCCTTGTTCTGCATCTCTCAGCCACGGTCAGAAGCGCTGCATTCTACAGCTAGACGCTGAGGGAGTGTTTTCTCGCGGAGACATAGCTATTTAATTAATTAGCAAAGGGCTGGAGGTCTCGTACCCACTCATCGGTCAGATTTACGGTCTTCTCCTTAAACACACCAGCGAGACTATAACAAATCACTTCCGGATGTAGCAGAAATTGGCTAATTTATGTACCGTAGAAGTGGTATGTCAAACGATACACTTTAATGCTCGTTCTGTCTGTTTGGTGGGTCCCAGATAGCGCTAACACTTTCCTCGTGAGGTTTAACGGCACATAAATAACATCCACGGGAACCTCTGGGGTCTAAAGACAAGCCCGGCCCTGGCTGGACCCACCGGGGCTGCCGGAAACCTTCCTGGGTGTGGACAGTGGAGCTGGGCTGCTGCCCTGTGTTTCCAAATCAGTGCACGAAAGGGCCTGCCGAGCGGCCGGGCGAGGGAAGGCGTCCAGGGAGGGATGGGTCATTTCCGGTCTGTTTTTCTGCTTTCAAAGTGGGTAGGGTTAACCAAACAGACGTGGGCACCTTGTTTTGGGGTTTTGGTTTCTTTTCTTTTTTGATGCTTGGTGTTGAACACTGACTTTGCCCATTTCCTCTTGTTTTTCGTTACCCTGATGTTATTTCTTCTCAATCTTTCCTCATGTTCACTCGAATTTCGTTTTCCCCCTCCGAGAATGTGCCCTCGAAGGTGTCCTCATTTAGAATTCCGTGGATGGAGCCGGTTGCCCTCCTGGCCTCGCCGCGTGTGCTGTGGTTGTACACGGTAGAAAATGTGCCAGAAGCCACATTTTCTCTTTTCCTTCCATTCAGATTGGCCCGCCCTCTGTGATGAATCTGTGGCTATAAAAATGTGTTGCTAACTCTGGATTACTCGATATTTGAATTATGCCTGCCCCTGCCGGGCCCCAGGTTCACCGGAGCCCTCGTAGGTCAGAGCTGGTAGTATGGACGCCGCTTCTTGTCTTAGTTCGGGAAGGAGGCTTTGTTTACAGCAAAGCCCAGTGACTCAGCAACCGCACGGCCCACAAGTCAACACGGAGAACGCTTTAAACCCACGGAAGTTCTCAGGCTCAGAACCCCACCGTCTGCTCAGGTTTCACGGGACTCCTCCCGACACGTCCGACATGAATTCACATGAACGGCGCCACGCTGACTGCAGCCCACTCAGTCCCACGGCGTAGGGGGCCCATGAGTCAGCATGTTAACAGGCCCCTCGGCCCCTCTTCCACTGGGGTTTCAGACCCCCTGCCCCACCTGACGATGCTGCTGTTTCTTTAACATCATTTTTCTTAACCTCCTTCAATTACGACTGAAGAGGAAAAACAAGAATTGGGGGAAGAGTGGAAGAGAAGAACATGTATTAGGTCAAAATGAGCAAGGTTTGAAAGCTATTTCTATCCTGCCGTGTGGTTTTAAAACACATCCAACTTTTAAGTTAACTTTTATGTAAAGAACTTGGAATTCTAGGCTAACAGGGGCTTGTGACAGCTCCCAGCTCAGGTTCGATGCGAGGGTGTGGGATGCCGCCTGCTCCCCTGTGACGGCAGGAGTGGGGGACCCACAGCATCTGGGCTGCTCCTGTTGCGTCTGAGGATGCGCGATCTGCCTGTTAAGCAACGTGCTTCTCCTCGAGTCTCAGAGAGGCGCGTTCTCAAGAAAGGCCGCTCCAGTCCGGCCCCAGAACGGGCCCGTGTTCCTCCATCCTCAGCTCCGCTTGTGGTCCCTCCATGGTCTCCTGAGGCCTGTTGACCTTCACTGTAACCGAGACGTGGGTGGCACTGAACTCCAGCCCCCTTCAGGGCTCCAGGACCTGGAGTGACGGCTGTGGGCTTTCCCACCAGAACGACCTCGTCTGAGAAAACTAAAGCCACACTGTAGCTAACTCAGCTTCTGTCCCCTCCTGCACTGGGTCCCATGGAATCCTGACCCTCTCCCTTCCGGAACCTTCTGGGCAGCTCGCTCGCAGGCCAGGGACTGGCCCTGATGGCGGAGTTCCGTGCTGCTGCGACCTCACAGCCTCCAGCCATCTGGTGCAGGCCCCTCTGTGGCTTCTCTTCACTTGTATAGCTCATGGCCACCCTGACAGGTCCCTGTGAGCACCCCTGGGACCGTCCGCCCCTGTCAGACCCTCGGGTCGGCCCTGCCCCTCGGGGATCCCATCTGGTGGTCAGGGGCCCTCCACGTTGCCACGCCAGCACCCGCCCCCGAGCCTGAGGACAGCCTCCCCCTCTGGGCAAGACCATCCGCCTTCTCCGGCTGTGGGTCTTGGTCACGTCTCAGTCTGCGGTGCCCTGTGCAGGGCTCCCCTGTGTCGCAGAGTTCCTTTGTCTGGTCAGGGCCACTGCTTGAGCCCACCGTGAGGTTTTCCTGCCCCAGTTCCTGGGCTCCACACCGGGGCTTTTCCAAGGCCTGTGTGGGTCCTGTCTTCTCTCCCTCCTTCAGGTGTGGTTCCAGGAATGGGCCTGGACCAACAGGAGCCCTCACGGGGGCCGGGGACAGTGAGGGATCAAAGACACATGCATGCCACGCCCTCATCTGCCTCCAAGAACAGTCCCTACCAGGTCTCCATTTCCAGAAACCTCTGCAATCTCACAGCAGCCGTTCCGGTCGGCCAGGCAGGCATGACCCAGCCTGACTGAGGAAGCCAGCCGGCCCCGGAGAAGTGGAAGGAATTGCATGAGGTCGCCTGGGGCCGCAAGGGTCAGAGGGGGAACAAGAGACCATGGGCCTTCTAACTGCATGTCATCATGCCTGACCTCGTGGAGGCTGGAGGCTGGAGGCTTGCCTCTTCCACTGCTGTGTGGCCGTGAGCAAGTGCCTTCACCTCTCTGTGCGAGACAGTGTGGGCGGTGAAAAGAGGAGACCTGGCAAAGGGCCCGGTGCTGGCGGCTGGCCCCCAGGAAACCCGAGGTTCATTTGAGCTGACTTCCCTGAAGTTAACATCAAAATTGGCAGCTACCAGGAGACCCAGGAGTCTGCAAAGTCAACTTGCTCGCTCCTGTTAGGCCTTTTAACCCACTTGGAAAGTGAAGGTGGGTGGGTGTTCCCTGGGCGGTGTGCAAAGGAGCTAGATTTAAATGTGAATGCCCACGCTACTTTAGCAAATGCAAAGATGTAACCACCAAGCTCCTCGCAAGCTTAATTACAGAGCTAGGGGGGAGGGGGCGGTTCTAATGGGCCCCTTGGTGGCGCTAAGTGGCTCATTTAATGGAAGTCATGTGGTTACATCACCGGGCTGGTGACAATAGAGAGATCAACGTTGTCATCTCTGCCTCTGAATTCCCTGGCTTTTGTCTGCTTGATTGATCGTGACAATCTTAACATTAAAAAAAAAAAAAGGGTGATGGCACCTTTCAAGTCTTCAATGTCGAAGACAAGCCCTTTGGGGTTTTGTGTAGACGGAGCTACCAAAGTAGATATAATCTCGGGGGAAGGACTAGAGCTATCTTATCCAAGTTCACTTTGGTAAGCACGTCTGAAAAACCCTTTCCCAAACTGCGCGCACGTTTTTTTCTCCTTTCCAAGTTTTTCTGAAGTAGCTCCGTGCAGATGAGAACCACCGTGAAGTGACAGGATCACTTAGCAACTCAGGCTGAGCCAAAGTCACAACAAAGATGAGGAGCCCTTGGCATCACGGGCTCCCTATCGTGGCGAAAATAACGTAGGGTTTGTGTGTCGGTTTCCCTCTCGTGACAGGACGCCAGGACGCGGGGGCGGGGTACGTGCATCTTGCCTGGGCGCAGGCAGCTGGGGCCCTGCTGCACTGCAGTCACGGCCTTGGGGGCACTCTGGGGAGCAGCCCTGTCAGCCTGTGAGCACCGAGTCACTCGCTGCTTCTGTTTCCCGAGCACCCTCCGTGCAAGGCCCTTGGCTCCTTCTTGGGCTGGGTGGCACCGTGAAAGCAGACAACTCCCTATGGGCCATCCTTCCTCCACACGGGAGAGTGAGGAGGACCCAGCAAGTGTCCCCCCCGGTGCAGGGACAACTCAGGTCACAGTGTGCCAGGACAGGAGGGCAGGCCTCCAGTCACACTCGTAGAGTTCAGAGAGCCGGCAGCGGAGACCCCCTGACATGGACAGGGCTGGTCCAGGCAGCCTCTGCCTGGGAGCAGTGAGGAGGCTGGCCTGAGGTGCCAGCTGGCACAGCAACCTGCCCCCACAGGCAGGGTGGCCGTCTGAGCTCCCCGGGGCAGTGAGCAGCATGAGGGGGCTCTGGGAGCCCTTGGGGGGCCTGTCCTTTGCCCTCACCTTGCTGGGGAGCCACCATCACGGAGCAAGGGGCTTCCCGGTGGGGACCGTCCAACCTAAGGAAACTGAGACCCAAAAGTGAGTCGGACAGACAACTACTCCAAGTCCTTAAATTAAACTAATTAACAGACACCGACTGTTTGCAAGTCCCATGTGCAGATGCCAGCTCTCCCATTGTGAGGAAAGCCTGGCGGTTGTAGATCCACTCCAAGGGAAGTGAAGTCAGGGAAGAGTGTGGACAGACATTCTCCAAATCAAGCTGTAGAAGGCTGGGCTTCAGAAGGGTGCTCCCCGCCCAGGGGTGTTCGAGAACCCTCGTGGGGGTGAGCGGAAATGTGAGGCAGCTCCAAGCAGTTGTTTCTGTATTGCCCTTGTTGAGGTTCCGATTTCAGTGAATAGTTTATAATGCACGTGTCACGTTAATGTATGGGTCCTTTCTTTGGTACACAATTCATTCCAAAGCGGACAGAAGTCATGGTGGTTCGCACTTCTCTTACTGACCAGGATGGGCATGTGGGAAAGCAGGGGGCACCTCTGAGCCTGGCGGGAGCCCCGGTGTCTCCCCACGTCCACCGCCGTGCCGGTAACCTGTGAGGCTGTGCAATCGGGGCGCTGAGCCCGCCTTCACCTGCCCCTCGGGCTCACCTGCGTGTTCTTATGGGGCAGTGGTGAGAGCATTGTTGAGGGGAGCGGTCAATAAGGGGTATTTTGGAGGCGAAAAGGCTCAGCCCTGGAATGGGGCAGCAGGAAGTCCTGCTAAGGGAGCCGAAAAGTCCCTGCCTTCCGAGGACCTGTCATTGGTAAAGGTGGGTCCCAGGCTACGGCCCACTGCAGCCCACCCGGTCGGATTGGCGGCACCTAGGAGAAGTGGCCGGGAGAGGAAGATGGAGAGGAGGGAGAGGGAGAGGCTGAGGCCCAGGCGCCCTCTTGGACCCCTGCCGTGGACTCGGTCAGAGCGCCCTCCCTCTCAGCTGCCGGGAGTCATTCAGTCTTGGGGCTGGGGCTGGCGGTCCGCAGGGGTCCTGGAGATCTCATGTGGTTAGTCAACTGAGAGCACAGTGGAGGAAAATACATATAATTTACCTTTTTTATGTGTTTTTAACGATCAGTTTCTTATACTCAATGAGTCTCGACCCCTTCTTGAAGGGAAAATTTGCAGTTCTAGGATAATTCTCACGAGAAGTTTGAGACCAATGCGACAGTTCCCAAGGAACCTCTTCACAGTTTCCTGGGCAGCTGCGGTGACTGTCCTGCCAGCGGGCTTATCCATTGAGCGACACCCCGTGGGGAGGAGCAAGTGCAGTGACCCCTTCGGGGAGGGCTGCAGGCCGTGGCGAGTCTGGCAGGGCGAGGAGAGCGCTCTGCCCTCTACACCTGTCTGCTGGCCTCGGAGAGGCCCAACCCAGCTGGGAGGCTGGATGCAGACTCGGGTGTCGCTCAGTGCCTGCAGCCCACGCACCGGTCGGTGTTCCTGTCGCAGACCTCGGAGGCCATCTCGGAGACAGAGAAGGCACTGGTTCCAACGCAAAACGTTGAGAGACGTTAGGCATCCGGCTCCCCGGTGCTGGTCACTGAACAGTGGGTATGCCACACGGAAACGTCACAGGCTGTGTTCCCCAGGGGCTCAGACACAAGTGGCTGAGGACCCGCTTTCAGACACGGTCTGCACTGCAGACGAGCCTACCGGCTGCTGTGGGGTGGGGCGGGGACTGAGCACCCCCGGCTGTGTGCTGAGTGGCACCCCTCACCCTCCTGCAGGTGGGGTAGCACCTCAGGCAGCATCTCTGGGGACCAGTTGTGACGGTCTCAAATGAGCCAGGTCCCAGGAGCAGGATGGAGGGAGGGCTTGAGCCGAGAAACCTTTAGGGCCTGAAAGCGAATGGGAGGGGATACAGCGAGTCCCCCTGTCTCACCCATCGGGCTGGCGGTTCTGCTGGTGCGGCTGCAGAGAGTGGAACTTCTGGGCACTGCTGGGGGGAGTGTAAACAGTGCTGCCCTGTGGGAACCTGTGTGACGCTTCCTCAAGAAACTGAACGGAAGTCACCCCGGGATCCAGCAAGTCCACCTTCCAAGGAAGCAGCCCCCAGGGCATTTCAGGTCACTGTGGGTCTGAATACTCAGCTCACAAAACACCGAGGTTTAATGCTGATGTTTTGCGAACGTCGGGTTAAAGGGGAGAGCCTATGGCGCTCCCAACTCAGTCACCGAGTTGTCCTTACAATGCTGGTTCCCTTCTCTTGTCCCTCCTCATTAGAGGAGCACGCCTTCCTTCCTTTGGTGACGCCTGCGTCCAGGCCAAGGGCTCAGCATTGCCCTGGGCAGGGAAAGGGGCACCCCTCGTCCATAACTGGCCTCCAACCTCAGGGCTGGACGTCCCCCCACAGGGCTGCAGCGGACGGGCAGAAAGAAGCCAGGCACATGAGGAGGGCGTCTGGGAGAAAGGAAGCACGTGAATTATATCTCAATAAAAAAGGTTTGAAGTGTTGTATCAAGAAACCCCGAGTGGCTGCACGTGAAGAATAACAAAGGTTAGAAAAGGCTACTTTATGGCGGTCTTTATCTCCCGGCTAATTCCACATAGTCCACAGACACTCCATTACCATGGGCTCCTCCATAGCTGCAGGGGCTCCTGGGTGAGGTGGGGTGGCTTTAGAGTGAAAAGGTGTCCCCCTGGGGGTCCCGGGAGGCTGTACGTTGTGGGCAGGGACCGGAACTGCGTTACAATGTTACCTGAGCCCTGCGGTTACAGCGCGTGGGAGCCATGTGCCCACCTTTGTCGTTCACGGGCAGAAGGAAGCCTGAGCTTGGGGAGTTCTCACCCCGACTTCTGCTCTCTGAGTCGGGGCCCTGCACTGCCTTTAAAAACGAGAGAGATGTCAGCTCTGCCCGAATCAGTCGCTTACTCAGGAGGGCCTCAGTGGTCCTGGGGCCACACATGCCCCGCAGCAGGTCAGTGAGGCAACCCGGTCAGCCTCTTTTTCTGGAACAGTCTCTGGCAGCAAATGTCGATCTACCTTTTCAAACAAAACCTCAGGCGAAAGATAAAAACCACAGACCTGTTTGGTTTATGAGGCAGCAAGTACAAGAACACGTCGAAGTAAGAAAAATAATTAGAAATAAGAGTTACAGATAGGAGTTACAAATAAAAATGAAAAGTGCCACCGCTCGGACTCGGTGGCCGTAGGCGGCTGTACACGCGGCAGTGTCCGCCTGAGAACTGTGGCAGAAGTGTGTTCTCACGTTCCTCACGCTCAAGCCTCAGCAGCCCTGGTCGGTGCGGCCTCGTGTGGCTCCTGCCAACAGCGTCCCGATGTGCAGTGCTGTTACTCCGATGCTTTGGGGGAGCTGGCCCCCCCCCCGCCCCCTCCCCCGCCCTGTCCCCGCCCCCACCTGGCTGCTGCTCCCGCTGTCCTGAGCAGGTGCTCCCTGCTGCAGTGCCCGGGCGGCTGCACCACCCCCACCCCAACTGCTGTGTGCTGGGCAGGGTCCTCCTGCTGGGAGGGCGGTGGGGACTGGCCCTGGTCCTACCTTGTGGCTTCCCTGGGCTCTGTGAGGTGCAGACGCTCAGACGGGCTGGAAGAGAAAAGCGGCACTAGCCGAGTCCCAGCTGGCCCTGTCCTTGCTGCAGCGGTGGGTGTGTCTGAGGTGCACGGTGGCTCCTGAGAGGAAGGAGACCAGATGTCAAGGACAATTGCTGGACTGTGACCAGTGGAGCAGGGACCAGGCCGCCCAGGCCAGTTACACCTGCTAAAGCCCTGTTCTTATAAAGGGGTATCTTGAGCATCCGGGGGAGGAAAATAAGAGTTAAAAAGCAACTTTCCAATCCCATAACTTCTCCGAGGCCCCCAGGGACGGTAGCGTGGGAGCGGCCCTTAGGCCTGAGATCCATAATGATGAGCTCAGCTGCTGACACATCCGAGACTCTTGGAGGCTGAGGACATGTGTCCCCACCTCTGTGCTCACTCGCATGCCACACCCCTCTGGTCCTGGCCCTGCCTTGTCCGGCGTCTGTCTGCTCTCTTGGCCTGTGCGCTTCGAACTCCAGACGGGCCCGGGGCTCCTCCCCAGCCCGAGCTTCCGCAGGGCACCTGGTGCCAGGAGAAGGCGTGGACTCGCTCTGCCTCCGGCACTGTCCCAGGAGTCTGTCCTTGTCAGGCTCCACTGCAGGCCACACCTGCAAAGCAGTGTCTGCGTTTCCCTACCATCATCAGTCACGTCAGCTGGACCCTCTAAGAGTGTGTCCTTGATGGGCACCAAGAATGGGGGAGCTGAAGTCAGCCGACTCTTCTTCCTCGTTGCTCTCAGTGTCTCAGAGCTCAGACTTGCCCTTCCCAGAGGAGGCTGGCCATCTTGTCTTTAGCAGCTGCATAGGACGGGACAGGAGGGATGACTGGAGTTCTAGGCCACATCTGTGGGGCCCACACTTCTCCTCAGGGCCAGAGGCTGGCCTCCCCCTGGGGTGAGCTCAGGGAGAGCCCACAGGGTGAGGTCACACCACATGGGAGGCCCGCGCGCTGCCATCCACAGGAGTTATTTTGAAAAAGACCGGGAAAGCTGGCTTTGGAGAGTATTCTGGAAGAGAGCGTCTGTTGCTGCCCCTTGTAGGAGACCGTCGCTATTTCTGCCCGTTTGTCTAACCTTCAGGGAGCACGGTGCCCGCCGCGGGTGGGCGGGGGAGGGGGCGGAGTGAGAGGTGGAGGCCCAGTCCGAGCGGCTGGGTCCTGGCAGAGGGTTCCACGGGAGGGGCCCTGCAGAGTGCGCAGGCCACGGCGGCTTGGTGAGCGCTGTCTGCTCTCGGGCATCGCATCTCACGTATCAACTTCCTGACGGTGAAAACGTGCCCATCCCCTGGGACAGTGGGACCTCATCCTAGGTCACGGTCACGGACAGGAGCCTGTGAGCATCTCAGGAAGGAAGGACATGAAACCAATCAGTGCCCTTTGCCGAGTCGTTAACGCAGAATTTAAGTTCCCAACTTCGTGTGCGATGGCACACTGCTCTCTTTTCCAGGGGGCTGCTCCTCTGATGGACGCACTGGCCCCTAACGTGGGACATGGGACAAATCTGGGGAGACTCAGCAGAGGTGCCTGGGGGAGCAGTGACGTCCGGGGGCCACAGTGGCCTGGGAGTGGGCACTTGACAGAGGCCGGTGGACTTGTCCCAACTGCAAGGACACTGCAGGTGCCCAGCCTCCTGGGAATGATGCTTAGGACACGTTCTTGCCCTCTGACTCTCCTTCGGTCCCTTCCTCTTTCGGTGGGGACCCACCACATCACCCCACTTTCCTCCTGGTCTCTGCTACCCTCTTCCTGACCACGGCTGACCCAATTCAAGTCCAGGGGTGGGTAGGCAGCACCTGATGGGTCTGCTGTTTTTTACCATAGCTCCTTGACTGCCTCCCTTGAACTCATTAACGATTTCTTACCTTAAATAAGCCTTTTGTCTCCTTGCAGAATGGAAGCTTTTTCTCTTTAAAGAAATGTCAGGCGTTGGTGAGCAAGGCAGTGTTTCAGGGGGAGGAGTTGGACCCCTCATCCAGTGCTGAATGGAAAATGGCCCTGGTGTTTAGGGTGCTATGGACCTTGATGGGGTCCCAGGTGACCCCGGCCCCCAGCTGTCCTGCTTCCTGCAGAGGCTGCTGAAGGTCTCGCTCTGACTTTGCAAGCCTAGTTACACAAGGACAGGAGTTCGGAGTAGAAAGAACTGTATTTGGATTTTCAAAGTGCATCTTCTCTAGCTGTATCAACTGTGCATGTTATTCAGAACTTTAATCTCTTTGTGAAGTAGCCATGGTAACCTCTACTCTTCAGAGTTAACGTGTGGCTATATGAACAGTTGTGAATGTATGCATTTACTTATATTGCCGTATTTTGCCATATATAATGTGTACCCATGCTTCTGGCCCAAACTTTCAGGAAAAAAAAATCTTTCATTTTAATTTTCTAATCCAATTTTTATTTATTCACACTTAGAAACAAAACCGATGATCGTATTCCAGGATGTTATTTTGCACATGGATATCATTATTGGTTTCTAGAGTTACACTTTTAACGCAGAAGCACAAATAAAGAACAGAAAACATTTACATAGATATGGAATTAGTGCTGCCCACTCACAACGCACATCCTTGTTCTTCCCTCAAAAATTTGGGCAAAAAAGTGCACATTATACACGGCAAAATATGACATAATATATACTACATATGTACCCACCTCACATTCTTTAACCTTCCTTAAGTTTTGTCTGAAGACACCAGGGCGTGGTTGATTTTTTAGACCTAACTTGCTCTCAAGTTGGTCGTGAATGATTTCCACGCCTGAGACTGAGATTCTTCCCAGCCAGGAGGCTGCCTCTTTCCGTGTGTGTTGCCCCCAGCTGCAGGGCCTCGCCGGTACTAGCTGTGTTCAGGGACCAAAGAGAGGGGTTGTTTCCAGTCACAGAGTTCCTACCCGGGGAGCGTGCCTGGGAACGAGCCGTTTTCTCTAGGCAGGGCTGCTCCTGTCTTGCCAGGGTTCTGTCTTCAGCCCAGTTTGGGTCACTTCCCACTTGCCAGCGGGTGGTGGCCCAGCCGGGGTCAGGGATTGGCCTCCCACCCAGGGTGAGGTCTGCGCTCTTGCTGTGCTTGTCTGGACCAGAGTCCTTAGTGGGGGTGTTCGTGGACAACCGACCGTTCTAATTAGTCTCCGAAGCCATGTATCAAAATGAGGATTATGTGTTTAATATTATCAGCTCCGTTTTTAGCAACCACTGGGATACTATGGTACGTGGATCGACTGACTGAGTTAAAATCTGTTGGGTTGAGTCCTCTTTGTTGGGGGGGGTGTCGTGGGAGGTGAGGACGTGGGTTTTTGTGGGTTGGAGAGGAACGCTAGTGGGGAACGTGGTGGGTGGAGACCCAGTGTGGCCAGCCCAGCTCCTGCGGCCACGCTGCCGGGTGTGACTGGTCAGAGACACGGGCGGGCCCTTCTCTGACTCCTGCCCCCCCCATTCCCTCTGTGGTGTGGGGACCTTGCTGGGGCGGGGATGAGCACTAGCCCTGCCCCACCCTGCACTGCCTCTTCTACTGGGGGGGGGGGCGGCGATTAGAGGCAGGAGGCCATTGCACCACCCCAGGCCAGTCCCTGTCCCCACCTGACCCCACCTGGCATGCTCAGTGCCTCCTGCAGGCTCTATGCTCACTGCGGGGCCCACTCAGGCCCAGACCCTTCCCTCCGAACCGACATCAGAGGTGGCCTGGCCCCACCCCCGGCACTGTGTGACCAGTGGGGTCCACCCAGGGCCTAGGGTGCGGGGGCTCCAGTAGGGCTGTGGCCAGGCAGGCAGGTGCACCCGAGGGCATTGCGTCTGGAGTGTGGGGACAGGGGACCAGGCCTCCCTTGTGTGGCCACATGCAGGCCCGTGCCCAGTCTGCAGTGACACGCTTCACCGGGCGGGAAAGTAGAAGGAGTGGCATCTCGGCAGCTCTGCAGAGGAGAAGCCGGTCTCCTGAGCTGGACTGGGAGCAGAGCGCGGCATTTCAGGGTCCACCAGGCCCACCACGCTGTGCGGTCGGGCATCCTGGGGAGCTGCAGCCGAGGTGTGTGGGTGGTCTCTAAGAAGCTAGAGAGTTCTTCCTCTTTTGAAACTGTGTTGCCGATCAAAATTATGGCAATAATCTTTTAGGGTTTCTGAGGGGGAAAAAAGTTTCTTGATTTTAAGGCAAGAGCCTAATAAGAAAATTATGCAGCTGGAGGAGCAATGAGAAGACAGCAGGTTACAGTGGCTGACACACCTGTCACTTTGGTGCCGGTCTGACTCAGGTCCTTGTGGGCAGGTGGTGGGCCTTCCTGGTGGTGGCTGTGGGGGCAGAGGGCGGTGGGCTCAGCTGCTTCCACTCCAGGGGTCTACGGAGAACACACCTGCATGCCGGAGGCCCAGGCCCAGGCCCACAGGCCTGATGGTACCAACTGAGGTCCCTGGTGGCCAAGTGACTCGCCGGGCAGGCCAACGGGAGGGCCCAGGGTGGATCGTGGTCTTGCTGTTTGTCCCTCGGGCCTCAGGCTGACCCCTAGGGGGGCTTGAGTTTGCTGCCCTTGATGCTGCGGCTGCTCAGATGGCTGGAGGAACCCAGCTGGAATGTTTTCCAGACTCCATGGAAGGGCTGGGCTCCCAGGACAGGCATCAGGTTTCCCTTCCTCAGGCATCAGGGGACCATGTTCGTGGGTCTACGCTGGGGCTTGGGGACCACACAGCACCAGGCCTCAGTCACTTCATCTTTCCTTGTGCCACTGAAGTCCGCTTGTCCCGAGAAACAAGAACAAGCCCTCAGCCGTAACGTGAGCAACCTGGAGAAAGCCTCTGCCTCAGAGTCACTGGCTGAGTCCCCGCCTGCAGGCGCTGAGCCCCGTGCTCTGGGGCACCGTCTGACTCCAGGCTCTGAGGGGCAGTTAGAACGAGCGAAGTGAAGCCCCCGTGCTCCTGGCTCCTGGTGTGGGAGGCCAGTGGGAAAGCACAGAGCCAGCGGCCGTTTGGCGCAGCCCGGTGTCACAGACAGGTCAAGGGCGAGGGCCGGCGAGGCATGAGGTGAGGGGACGGCATGGGGGCTGTTTGTGTGGGGTGCTTGATGGGACGGAAGGTGGGTGACATTGGAACAGAGGTCCCAATGCAGTGACTGCACAAGTTGTGTGACCATCTGCAGGAAGAGCGTTCGGGCAGAAGGATCCGCAAATGTGAAGGCTCTGAGTGGAGAGGAAGGGGGTGGGAGGGCCAGGCTCTCCTGGAGCCAGGGGCCCGCAGGGCTGTGGCGGGTGGGGATGGGCCTGGGGCAGGCTGGGAGGGCAGGGTCGGCGTTCCCCTCCCGGGAGACTGCTGGCTGGCCGGCCTGGAGAGGCCACTGTCCTGAGGGCGTCCGCAGAGCTCTCCGACTCCAACGCAGCGGTGTTCAGCCTTCAGAGGGTGAGCGTGAGAGGGAAAGTAATTTTTCTGTAAGAAATAAAAGACAGCAGATTGTCCTAGAAAAAGAAACCAAGACATAAATCTGCCGCAAAAATCCTTCCAAGAAACACCAAGAAGGCACCAGCACCTTTGTGACGGTGTCAGGGTGACAAAGGCCCCTGACCAGGTCACCGCTGCACACACACACTGGGACAGCCTGTGTTCTGAGGTGCAGACTGCGGGACAGTGACGGTGACAGGCACTGTGCCGGGGTCCTTGCTGTAGGGAAACCCAACGAATCAGCCGTTGGGAGGGGAGACAACAAGAGTGGGATGGGACGAACGTCGGCTGCGAGGAAAGTGTGTTTCGGTGGCTGTGCGTGTGAATTCAGAAGTCACGTACCTTTCCCTAAAGCTGGACTTCTCATGAGGGGCTCGTCACAGGACGTGACCGTGCGGCCTGATGTTTCGAGCCTGAATTTTTCGTTGCTAGCAATTTTAACCATGTTTACCACATTTAAGTCTGGGACCCTCTGGGGAAAGACGCGGACTTTTTGAAAATTGAGTAGCTATCAAGCTTAAATTTGAATCAGTCATAGGAGGGGACCTGCCGTGCTCCAGGCACTCTCTCTGTCTCCTCCCGCGGGCCTAGGAGGGGACGCAAGTTCACAGGAGAGCCAACAACTGTCTGAGGATAGCAGGGCCCTGAAAATGGCAGAGCCACGGCCATGAGCCAGGCACTGCTGACTGCACACCCATGGGCTCGTAAGCTAGGCAAGCCAACGGGCAATTTCCTTTTCTTTTCTTTCTTTTAGAGAGAGAGGGGAAGAGAGGGGGAGAGAGAGGGAGAGAAACACTCATGTGAGAGAGAAATATCGATTAGCTGCCTCTCATATACACCCCAACCAGGCACCGAACCTGCCACCCGGGCATGTGCCCTGACTGGAACCCACGACCTTTCGGTTTACGGGATGATGCTCCAACCAACCGAGCCACACCGGCCAGGGCAACCCAACCACAGTTTCTGTGCAGCAGTGACAAGGATTGCCACCCACAGTGGAGGACGTCTCGGACAGACTGAGCATAAATATTCAAGTTTGGAGGTGTCAGATTAACAAGGAAAGGTTTTGCCAAGTTCAGAAACTGCCAACTCCGAACATGGGCAGGTGTATTCAGGCTCAAAGGCAACCTTTCTGAGGTCGTCTTGCTGCATGGCCAGTGGCTCCACGCGGTGCCTGCCATCCTTCAGCAGGAGACTGTCACCTCTTCTAATCGTGAGGCAAAGAGACAATGCAGCCACTCACTCACGTCAGCGAGCTGACTCCGAAATTTTATACTCTGTCAAGAAAAAGGTTATAGACAAGTGAACTACATTAGCATAACTTAAAGTTCTCTGTGCCATCTCCTGGGTTCTTCCGCAGTATTGCAATTATCGGTAATTAAAATATTAAATGCTTCATCATTGAAGTGGCTTCCATTTCTCCTCCATGCTGTCAAGATAACGATTGTGTGCTTTTGTTCGGAACAGGGCAAAGGGCAGGACGGGGGTGGGGAGGGAAGCTTGCCGGGGAGGGCAGAGCCTGAGAGGAGAAGGCAGGCAGCACCCTTAGCCCGGGTCTGAACCCCGCTCCATCTGCTCTTGGAACCTCAGTCTCAGGGTCTGAAACGAGGGGCTGTTGCCCTGCGTCTTTCCTGTTGGTTCTGGGAACCGATGGAGCCCATCCCCGTGGCTCCAGTCCTGAAGGACAGTGCTGGCAGGGGCTCAGTGCTTTACTTGCTGCAGAGCATGGACTTGGGCCACCCCCTGCCCCGGCCTCCCCGCCAGTGAATTACGCTGCCAGGGGAGAGCAGGGAGGGCAGGAAAATTGAGTGTGAGCGTGGAAGATGCATCTCAGATCACGCTGCCTGAGCCACGTTGTCCACTCCCTCCCTGCCCAGTGTTCAGTGAGCATTCAGCCTCGGCCAGGCCCCCGCGAGGTGTCCACGGAGCTCAGGCAGTGCTCCATGCCCAGTGCTGAACTTGACTGTGGGACCCTGAGCTCCTGCTGTGTTTTCTGAGAGCAAATTAGCGAGCGTGGCCATAGCTGTCCCCTGCCTCTGATGGCTTGTGCGTTTGTGTGTTTGGCAGTTGCAGCAATGGAAAGGGAAGCACTGCTTCCATTCCAGGTTCACCTCTGCCTCTCCACGGGGACGGACCCACTGCAACTCATTCACGGAAAAGTCTGCTCCGCTGAGGAGCGAGGGGACAGCTGAGGCGCACGCCCACGTGTGGGGGCATGTCCGCCCATTGCCTGAAGGCTGAAGGAGACATTGGGGCTTCTCACAAATGAGTCCCTGGGCCGCGTTCCTTCATCCAGCCGTTTCCTCAGCATCTCGTCTGGGGCCTTGCTCTTGGCAACTGCTTCTGATCTGACCCACACAGGGCCCGGCGCTTCCTGAGGGGCTTCCAGTCGGGAGGGAGGGGGTTGTTGGTGGGAGGGGGCACAGGACAGAGAGAAAAGAAGCACCAGTCCTGAAGGACAGTGCTAACAGGGGTCACCTGGTGTCGTCTTGGTTACTAAGTAAAGTTCAGGGGCATCAGCAGGGCTTGAAGTCCCTTTTCAAATGATCTCATGGCAGTTTTGCTCAATATGGTTGAATACTCGTGGTTTTTATGAGTCTGTTTATGGTCGTTTTGGGGCGGCCGACTTCATGGTAGAAATGAATAACTTCATGAATTTCCTGGAAGTTGGGTGAACGTTTTAGGAATTACTATAGGACTGAGATTTGTTTTCTGGGGGTTGATTACTCATATGCGTAGTCATAAATTAAGTTTTCTCTTCGATGCTAATGTGGTGTTTCCCCTTTATGAAGCCGGTTCTAAGACGCTGTATTTTCTTAAGCTGCAAACCCTGAGTGTGCTGCTCTTGGGGGGCAGCGTGCAGGCTTAGCTGCCTCTCAGTTGTCAAAAGCACGGAGAGACTTTCGATGCCAGACGTGATAAATATTTAGTTTTAATTGGTTGAGTTGATTAGCACGTAATAAATAGCTTTTAGCTATTTTTTAAGAAGTCTCCAAGGGTAAAATGTTGACAGTGCCGTTAATTTAAGTCTAATGGAATAATATTGTAATGAATATTGATTTGAATTATGGAATAGGCTGTCAAGTTTGTTTTTCCCACTCACAAGATCTTAACATTCACCTAGACTCTGAGGCTACTGCACGTCACTGCCGTGAACGTGCCTGTTGCGGGGATTCCAGGGGTGGCTGGGGACAAAAGTGGGACGGGAGTGACGGAGAACGTTTCAGGGAGCGTCCGTCTGAAAATGCGACTGGTGAACTAGGGAGAGAACTGAGGCTACACCATTTAGCTTCCTTTTGGTTAAATCGTGATTCATTTTTTCCTTTTGGGAAAGCAGTCTCTTGTGTAAGTGGAACACTGGGTAGAGTTCAGCCTGCGGAAGGGCGGGATCCCGGCTCTGGGGCCCGCACCTGCTGGGCGGTGTCTTCTCCCATGATGCTCTGCGCCCAGAACTGGTCCTCACGTGCTCGCACGCTCAGGTTCAAGTCACCCAGAGAGACTGAGGTTCAGGTTTAATTGCAGAGCTGCTGAGACTCACTTGCAGGACACACAGAGAGAAATACAGAACTCGGAAGTCGGGGGAGGAAAGGAAGGGAACAAATGATGACTTATGATGAACTCGGGAAGTGATCCTGCTCCTTTCTGGCGGAAGTTTATGAAGGATCTCCATTGTTATTTTGTGTAAAAATTAACACACATTCACTCTAAGAGACTTTGGAGACATAAATAAGTAAAAATGAAAAGTAAAAATCCTTAATTTCACATCAGTGGTAATAATCGTGTAAGAATCTTTTCTATGGATTTTTGTGGTTCATTTATATGTACTGTATTTTGCCATGTATACTGAGCACTTTCTTGCCCAAATTTTTGAGGGAAAAATAAGGATGCATGTTAGACGTGGGAAGTACTAATTCCATATCTTATAAATGTTTTAATTCTTTTCTTTATGTTTATGCATTAAAAGTGTAACTCTAGAAAGCAATAATATTGATATGCAAAATAATACCTTGGAATATGATCATTTGTTTTGTTTCTAAATATAAATAAATAAATAATTGCCCTGGCTGGTGTGGCTCAGTGGATTGAACAGCAGCCTGTGAACCAAAGGGTTGCTGGTTTGATTCCCAGTCAGGGCATATGCCTGGGTTGTGGGCCGGGTCCCCATTTGGGGGCGCATGAGAGGCAACCACACATTGATGTTTCCGTCTGTTTCTCCCTCCCTTCCATTCTCTAAAAATAAATAAATAAAATCTTAAAGAGAAATATTCCTTTAAAAAATAAATAAATAATTGACTTAAAAAATTAAAACGAAAGATTTTTTTTTCCCTGAAAGTTTGGGCGGAAAAGATGGGGGTGCATAATACATGGGAATGCATTATATCTGGCAAAATATGGTATTTTCTGAAACAAAAATGAGTTAAAATTATACACATTCTGTTTTTAAAAGAAGAGTTCCATTTATTTATTTTTAGAGAGAGGGGAAGGGAGGGAGAGACACAGCGGTGTGGGAGAAGCACACGTTCACTTAGCGATGCCGTTCTTGAAGCCTGCTGTGCGTCAGGCCCCCTGTGGGCCACTGGGGTGGGGTGGGGATTGGTTTGGGGCCCTACCTGGAGGAGCTCACAGCCCACAGCGAAAAGCACACAGTGAAAGCCACTCAGTGTGGTGTGGTAGAAACTTCAGGGAAGGTTTGGGCCAAATACTGTGGAGGGTCCCGATGGGGACTGGGACAACTTGGGGGGCAGTGTCCTGGAGGCAAGACAAGCGAGTGACCACTCTCGCAGATGTAAGGAGACTGAGTGTGTCCCGTGGTCACATGGGAATGCACACAGGTTGCCGGAAGGCGCGGAAACTGCCGGCGGCGGCCGTGGAGGGTTCTCACAGCAGGTGAGACTGGAAGCAGAAGAAACGGAGTGGGGCACTGAGAACGGGGATCTCAGTTTCCCAGGCACGTGGCATTTTTAAAGGAGCAAGAAATGCTCAGGGTAGAAACAGTGATGAAATGCAGGTAGTGAGAGACTCAGAAATCCCTCCAGGTGTGCCGATTGGCTGGGCAGCCGAGGATAAAGCACGCAGGTGCGGGGCAGGTCTAGAGGAGAAGACGACCCTGGTTTTGGAGAAGCTGAGTGTGAGACGCCGGCGGGACATCCACATGGGGTAGGAACGCAGGATGGGAGCTTCCACAGAGCTTCATAAACAGGCAGAGGATATTCTTTGCGGTCGTCAGCCCCACATCAGCTTCCCGTCCAGCCCCTGCATGTCCTCTGTATCCGACTGAGCTTTGAAGCCTAGAAGTAAAGAAATCATCAAGTTCACCCTTTCTCAAGAGTTTAGATCAATTTGAAACTCAGCATCTGCTGAACATAAACGCACACGGCCCAGCGGAGCTGAAGTAAAACCGGGATCTAGTCTCCGGTCCACGGGAGAGACGTTGCCATCAATTGCTATAGGTTTGCTCCAGATAGATTAATGAGACAGTTTATCAGCCATCTTTGGAGCACTTCAGACGTTGTGGTCCTTTCTTAAAAGGGCAGGTTCACATGGATTCTGCTCCATTTCTGGGTCTGAAGTGATCATTCGTGAAAGAGCATGGTTCTCGCTTCCTCTGAATTCCATTGTCCCCTGTCCCACAGGCAGCTCATTGGATAGGACACCGTCACACCTCTAAAGGCAGACCACAGCTAATGGAACTGTGCATTTTTCCTATGTAAATTAGGTTACATTTTCCTTTTTGTGTTTGTTTGCCCAGCCTTCCCCCTGGGATTGAACAATGCTTGAACTCAAAGACCTTGACTTTGACTTTCAGAGAAGCTTTGCATTTCATTGCCGTTGCCAACCAACCAGCACAAAGGAAGTGAACGTGGGTCGTAGGTCAGCGGCCTGATTCGCGAATGGGTAACACTGCGCTGCCTCTCTCTCCGCAGATGGAAGGCTTTATAAGCTGAGGGTTGGTGCCAGCCCCTGTGCATAAAATCCCCTCTGAGGACTAGTAGAGTGAGGAGGCAGTAAATAACCAATCAATCAACAGCAAACTGAAAGGTGACTCAGGCTGCACCATCAGGGGCCGGCTCTCCTCTGGGATCGGGCGGCTTTGGGAGGGTGGAACCTGCTGGTGGGAGGCTCTGTGGAATGAGCTGCAGCCACGGGGGGGTGAATCATCCCTCAGACTCGTGGACCACAGCTGCCCCCAAACACAGTATCAGGGAGAACAGAACGGGCCAGTAGAAACAATCATTATTTTTTTAAAGTCCAATACTTCTATCAGTCTGTGATCAAAGAAAATAGAACCTCAAGTCGGAGAGGCAAACACATCACTCGAAGACCCACCTGTGGGGGGCCCAGGGGATGTCGCTCAGCCAGGACCTCAGCACCTTCCTTTCGGGTCTCCTTCCTCTAACCCGTATGGCCTGCCTCTGCTTCGAGTTGAACACTTTTGTGACATTCAGATCCCAAGCTAGGTGACTCAGGCCCCCTAACTTCCTGCCTTCCAGCCCTCCCTCCCCGTGGTCCATCTTGTGTTCTCCCCTCTCTGGGCAGTTTTCCCACACCACGTGTCACCGCTGAGTCAGTTGGTCACTCAGCTGTTCTCCTGGATCCCTGTTAAATCCAAGATCTATGTTTCCGTAACAAGGCTCCAAACAGACCCAGTTCAAAGGGCTGCCTCCTTAAGAATAAGAACATCCTAAATTCTGTGATCTGGGGGAGAACAGCAGGGAAGAGATTCTTTTCTGTTTCTCTTTCTTTTTTTTTCTCCTGCTGTTGTCAGCTGACTGACTCACTCAGATGCTCATCGTGTCCAAGGAGCCGGGCGCGGGGCCTGGAGCCCAGTGACGGCGGAGCTTCGCTCCCTGCATCTCGCGTCCGTTTCGGCCTGCAACGGCGACCCTGGCGGTGTTGATTCTTTTGTACGAATGGGCAATTTTAAAGCCCTTCATCTCCTTTCAGAGTCCAAGGTGCGCACAGAGCATCTGTTCTCATCCTGTGATTCAGCCACCTGTCTGGGGCCAAGCATCATCTGCAGAAATAGCACAATGAACGTTAGCGGCTGATTTATCAGCTCCCACATCATCACAGATCGCGGGGGCACAAGCAGAGAGACGGGGCTGACGCGGAGCCGGCCTTGCGCATGCGACCCTTGTCAGAGTCTGCTTGTCGTTGGCTGGCAGGGCGTTTGCTTCACTAGTCATCTTCCACGTGGATCTGGCACTTCTCTGAGCATTATTTATTATTATTATTATTATTATTATAAATAAACACCCATCAGCAATATGGCTATGTGAACAGGTTTCTAGAAATTTTGGATTTTGATTTCTACTTTATTGTATTTCTACGTAGAGAAGTTAGGAGCTTTTAAATAATATTAAGTGAAGAAGATTCTGAAGAGCATGGAAATCATGAGGGAAGTGGCTGTGAAATAATTTATCAACGTAAATAGGACTCATTTTTTTTCCTCCGCCAGACCAATAATTTAACTTTAGGATGAAGTCTTTTCTAAAATCTGGAAACCATTTATCTGGAAAACCCTGGAAAACCAGGGTTTTATCTGTTGTTTTATTAGATATTCATAATAATCTTGTATGAAAGACAAGACCGGGATCTGCCATCTTGTTGGACGGCCAGTGGAAGGCTGTTTGGAGCCCCTGGGTGCCCTGAGGAGCCAGGTGGGCAGCAGGCAGCCCAGGGAGGGCGCGGGTGGCCTGACCTCCATTTGGAGTTCTTTCTGGCACTGACCGGGCCAGATCCCCACGTCTACATGCTCACAGCCACACCCACACCCCCGGGGCCTGATGAACTTCCAGATCCAGAACTTGCTGGATTTTTAAAAAGCAACAAATAGACGATATATTTCATGACATAGTGTACACCCTTGTATCAATTCAGATCAACTTGCTACGCCCACCTGACCTCAGAGAAGATGTATCTTTTCAGATTGTCTTCTTCCATGTACTTATATGCATTTAAGGGTATTCCATGTCTCATCATGGCTTGCAGCTCATTTCTTTTTAGTGCTGAATATGACCATTGTCTGGATGGACCACAGCTTACCCACTCACCTGCTGAAGGGCATCTTAGTCGCTTCTGAGGTTAGGCCATCAGGAGTGAAGCTGCTGTCCACACTTGTGTGTAAGTTTTGTGTCAACATAAGTTTTCATCTCTTTTGTGTGAATGCCAAGTAGCACGATTGCCGGATCGTCTGGTGAGATTGTGTTCAGTTTTGTGAGAAAGCACCAAGCTGTCTTCCAAAGGGGTGGAGCCGTTTGGCATTCCCACCCATGATGGGTGAGAGTTTCTGATGCTCCACACCCTCACCAGCACTGGGTGTTGTCTGTGTTCTGAGTTTTGGCCGTTCTGATAGATGGGGGGGTGTATCTGATTGTTGTTTTAATTTGCATTCTCCTAATGACACGGCGTGGAGCATTCTGAGTTCATTTTTGTGAAGGTTGTAAGGTCGGTGTCTAGATCCATTTTTTCATGTGTTCCTGTCCCCTTACTCCAGCACTAGTTTTTGCAGTGACGGTCTTTGATCCGTTCTCTTTGCCTTTGCTTCTTTGTCGAAGCTCCATTGACTGTGGACCTGTGGGTCTGTTTCCGAGCTCTCCGTCCTGTCGCATTGGTCAATTTTTCTGTTCTTCTGTACCGCGCTCTTGCCGACTGTAGCTTTATAGTTCATCCTGAAGTCAGGTAGTGTCAGTCATTCAGCTTTGCTGCTCTCCTGTGTTGTGCGGGCTGTTCTGGGAGTTTTGCCTCTCCTTGGAAATGTTGGGATCGGTTTGTTCCTATCCACAAAGTAATGTTCTAGAGTTTTGAGTGGGATTGCATTAAGTCGACAGATGAACTTGGGGAGAACGGACACCACCACCACATTGAGTCTTCTTGTCCATGAACATGGGATATCTCCCCACTTATTTAGATAGTCTTTGATTTTGTTCATCAGAGTTTTGTAGGTTTTTCACAGGCCTTGTACATATTCATTAGGCTTATAGTGAAGTATTCCATGTGGGCATGATTTTCAAATTGCATTTATGTAGAACATCATTCTGCCAACTTGACTCTTGTAGAGAATCTAAGAATCTTTGCAAGATAAAGATCACAGGACGTTGTTGTAGGTTGGTGTGTAAACAGTAGACATTAATAGAAAGAATAGGTAGTCATATTTGGAGAAAATGTATTAATTTTAAACGTTTCTCTATTTTTAAAATTTTAGATCTTTAACTTACATTTCACTAATCATGAATTATGATACCGTTACCTTAAACTTTACTAAAGCCACTTGAAATCTGAAAAGTCACTACTTACATTAGAAATGGTTTCACCGATTGATCACTTACAACCTTCCCCTCCGTGAACAGTGCTGGTCAGTAGGGAACAAAGGCCGTTTTCTTATTTGACCTATAGTTGTGGGACATGCATTTAGCGAGTGCCTTTTTGTTCTTTGCTTTCAGGGTCCTCAGTGTTCCTTGCTTGACTACTAATCAGTTTTGCGAAAGTTATTAGTTTTTAATCTTTATAATACTGAGCCTGGAGATTAGAAATAACACATTTTTGTCTGGACAAGACATTCTTATCCTCTAAAAAACATGTGTCTGGTACCTACCGCATATGTTATATCTGAGTGGACAGAAATAAGTAGATGGCAGAAATATGACACATTTAAACTTTCCTTATTACCCAGCATAACATGCGCTGGTTTACAATAAAAACATTGGCTCATTAAGACCGAAGACCACCAGCCTGAGACACAATTAAAAACGAACAAACAGACGGACGTGTGAAGAAAGCAGGAGGTCCAGACATTTCAGTTCAGAACAAACATCCGCAGAGGAGAGCCCTTGGCCCCGAGGCTCTGCCCCAGCAGGAGAAGGTGGGCGGGGTGGTTGGATAGCACCGGCTTGGGCGCAGGCAGCCCCAGCCAACACCTCCCACTGGTCACAGGCCTGGAGCAGCTGTGGCCAAGGACAGAGAGGCCCGGAGGTGCGTGGCCCGGCGACCGCAGTTGGAGCCCAGGGGAATTAGAGCGGGCCTGCTAGCTCGTGAGGTCATGTGGGTGTGGGTGGTGAGTGCGGCCTGGGGGGACCAGGGGACAGGAAAAGTGTTCCGTGAGGTTCTCAGCAGGCCGGCTTGTCCCGAAGGAGGGCTGCGATGAAGGAGCAGAGGGGCGGAAAAGGTAGTCCGAGGGTCCTCGTTGGCGATCCTTGGTTCCAGTCTAGGCGGTGTGAACGTTCGCTTCTAGGCCATTCCGTGCTCTGACGAATGGGAAGAAAGAGGAGCCCGTGCGTTTTCCGAGGAATGGGAAGAGCTTAGTTTTAAAGAGCCGACTCACAGCGGGGCAGTCAACCATGCAGCGGAGCCCTGCTGGCGGGGCGGAGGTGTGGGCGCGTGGCCGGCACTGACGAGGACACTGTAGGGGTCATCGCCATGGAAGGCGTAGCTGGTCAACAGGAGCTAAGCACGGTCAGGAGGCGTCTCTGGGGTGAACAGGGAAGGGCACGCACCAGACTTGGGAGCATGTGCCCTAGTCAGACCTCAGAGAAGGTGCCAGAAGGGAAGAGGAAGCCTCTCCCCTGTCCTCGTGGAGGCGCGAGGCAGTGTCCACAAACCAGGCATCTCAGACTACTTAATCCGGTGCGCTGGCCTCCGGTGGCTTGTTGGCGTGGAGCTGGAAGAGGAAATGCCAGCGTACAAAAGCTTCAGACAGTCAGACATGACTCCAGAGCAAGCCCACGTTCCCTCTGCTAGTGGGCCTGCGCTTGCTGCTTCCAGGACGGGTAGGTCCAGAGGAACCATCCTGGCGTACCCCCTGTACCACCTGCCTCGCCTGGTGGAAAGCCAGAAAGTGCTGGTGTGGAAATCCCCTTCCTGCGTGGGGGGGTTGGGTGTGCCTAGTCCAGGAACCTTCTGGAGCCCACAGTCCCTTCTGGAGCCCATTGTCTTCCATCTTGTTTCACAGAAAGTGAATTTATTTGTCCTCTGGGAGGAAAAATCCAGTTTGTTTTTGGGGAGGGAGGTGTTTCTATGCTTTCAGCTGATGTGGGGAGCTCAGCTCACATGTCTTGTCATTAGCTCGGCATGTGGGTACCCCAGAGCCGCCATTATGGGGTGACCCCAGCACGCATGCTGCTGTGCCTCTCTCCAGGTGGTAGAGCCAGGCAGGGACCACGCAGTGCAGTCCTGTTTCCTGACATCCTAAAAAGCGACCCAAGGCATCGCCTTATCACTAGTTAGGTCTGTCCAGTAGGCACCCAGCGGCTTGAAGCCAGGCGCTGCCTGTGACAGGCATAACGCTCAGGGCGGGGAGGCAGTGCTGTCCGTGGGCGATGAGCGACGGAACCAAGCGAGTGTGGGTGTGAGGGACTCTGCACAAGTGTGCCGTGGGCCCAGGGCCTCGGAGGGGCACCAGGGGCCGGAGGCACGTGGGCTGCGGGGGTCGGTAGCTGCCCCTCTACCTGGAGAGGGTCAAAGACCCGCAAAGGAAGGACGTTGTACCCTAAACTCAGAATCTGAACTTGACCCTGAAAGCTGCAGGGAATTATCAAAGGGCGCTGAGAGGAGATCAGCAGGGGTCAGCAGGGGTCAGCAGGGAAGTGCTGAGCAGGGGACGGCGTGTGGGCAGGGACAGGGCGCAGCAGAGCCGGGCCAACGGGAACCCCGTTGGGCTGTGCAGTCCCACCCAGCCCAGGGCTACCTCGGGCAGAGGCTCCCACACCAGTGGCCCCTTCTGGAAAGAACAAGCCTCGTTTTCTCAGCGGAAGGGCAAACCTCAGGGCCTCCTGGTGACGGCAGTGGTTTTCTTCCACGTGACTGTGTTCCCTGATATTTCAGTCCCAAGGCAAGTACTACCGAGGGCGAAAGAATTTGTCTCAGAAGTCTGTAGTGTCTTAAAACCCAGGACGATGTACCCGCAGGAGTTATTCGCCTTCCTCGCGGTGCCCGCCGCCGGCAGCACGTCGGGTGGCGGGCGCTCTAGTCTGCCT
Source organism: Macrotus californicus (assembly GCA_007922815.1). Classification (NCBI taxonomy): domain Eukaryota; kingdom Metazoa; phylum Chordata; class Mammalia; order Chiroptera; family Phyllostomidae; genus Macrotus; species Macrotus californicus. Next base: position 73,757 of record VMDR010001939.1, read on the forward strand.
GATGTGCACACGGCTGGGACTGTGTCAAAGGACATGAGTGAGCAGCAGTGCCTTTTACTCTGCGTGATAGAGAAGCTGCAGCCTGCGTTTTAATGCACGGCCTTTGCCGTTTGAAGTGGAGCAGGGTGCTTGCAGGTGGATTAACCCTTCTTTTCCACGTCGACCCGGGTCATGGGGTAAAGGCCATGGTGTAAATCGGTTTAAGTGATGGCTTCGTGTTCTGATTGCTGTAGGCGAGCAAACGTGGACGGCGTCTCCGCTTTGCCAGGACATTTGAGAACCGGTGTTATCTCGAGTTGCACGTAATATCCATTTCAGAACGGCCCGTAAGCTCTGAGAGGCAGCGTGAATAATGCCTTATCCCCTTCTGACAGGTGGTGGGGTCACAGGCTGGAGAAGGTAGGCCATCTAGTCTCACTTTCCAGGGAAGACAGCCAGGGCCCAGGACAGTTCAAGACCCCCGGGAACTGGCCCGGGTTGTGGTAGAATTGGGCAGGCCTGGGCTCTGTGCCCCCGGCCACCTCTGAGCTGGATGTCACCTGCTCCCAGTGCAGCCTCTCATTTGCAGGCCAGTTTCAGTCCGTGATTCACGGAACACCCCAGGGATTGGGGTGTCACTGTAGCCAATGCGTGGGACTTTGGGGAGGGGACAGCCACAGCTGCAGCAGCCATGAAAGACCTCACTTACCCTGACAACATTACTGCTCACAGCATCCCCGCTCCAGAGCAACCCTCTGCGGACTGTCCAGGGTGGTCAGAGATGCAGACTTCCCAGCTCTCCCAGGAAGACTGAGCTTGAACAGGCAACCTAGAATAGTCTAGAACCCGGCTCCGAAGCAAGAAGAAAAAGGAAAACAAAGGCAGGGAAACCGAGGCAGGGAAGTTGGGTCGCACACAGCAGGCCCCTCTGACTTCACCAAAAGGTACCACACGTGGCCCTTGAAATCCAAGTCCTTTTCCTGGTAGTGTGACCTTCCTCTCTCACCCCTGCAGAAATCCTCAGTGCACATCACACCCGTGCCTCGGAGTCAGTGGCAGGAAAAATGTGAATGGAACTCTGCAGACACACATGGGACCAGGCGTGACGCATGCCTGACTCTGAAAACAGTTGAACTCGGGCCAAACGGGAAAATGTTACCGCCACCAGCTTCCCCGGCCTGAGGCGTGTGACCTTCCTGTTTGCTGAGCCACGTCCCTGCCAGCAATGAGATTGCTTTTGTGTCTGCAGCTTGACTCTGAGTTTCTAAGAGGACTTTGGGGAGTTGAAGCATGTGCTTTTCAAATGCGTCGAAAGTTCCAAATAAGCGGGAGGTTGACGTTGAACTTGCCCTTTTCTTCTCTCCAGTTAGTGGTCAGCGTTTCCGTGAGCCACAGCTCTCATTGGGCCTCATCGCCATCCTGTCCCCTGTCTCCCTCAAGCCTTGGCCCCAAGTCCCCTCTCCAGATGCCCCATTCTACAGTAACGTCCCATCTGCTGTCCTCACTGCTTTCCTGCCAAGAAAACAAGCTGGGATGCCTCCCACACCGTGCGGCGGGAAGGCAGGAACTGGTGGGAGCTGAGAGCAGGCGGGACTGAGGGAGCCCAGTGTACCGATCCAGGGGGACCCTTGAGCTCCTTGTGAGTGGGGAGAGGCGGCGTGGAGAGGCGGTGGCCCCTGTTCCTCAGGGAAGGCCCCGACAGATCAGCCAGCTTCTCGAGCTGTCTGTACGCCTGTCACTGTTGTCTAAGGAAGAGGGCGGACAAGCCGGCCCACGCCTGTGGCTTTGACTGTGAACACTGTGAGTTTTTTTTTTTTCTGAGAGAGAGAATCGAGTGCACACATTTAAAAATGAGTAGAAACTTACAGAATGTCTCTCCTGGTTCTTCATCTTGAGTTTCCCCTCCCTGAGGGACAGGGACAGGGCTTGAGCTTCAAGAGCACGTGTGGCATCCTAAGGTGCGGTTCCTAGACGTTGGGAGGTGGGCCTCATGGTGGCACCGAGAGACTACACAGGCGTGCCTCTCAGGTCCAGAGAAGTAAGATGCGAAGGGGACAGTTTAAACACTTCAGTGATGAGAATTTCTGTTTTATGATTCATCTGCCTTTTAAATGTACTAACACCTAGTACCTAAAGCAGCTGGTTCTGGGTCCAAAGTTGCGATTGTCACCAGTGTATCGAGGTCCTGGAAGGCTGGGGCTCCCAGTGTCTCAGGAGCCCACGGAGCCTCTGCAGGGTCCTGGGGGCTCAGCCACGTGGCCCAGGCACCTAGGGCTTGAACACACATGTGCAGCGGAGTCGGGCTGCCTTGGGAAGGACTGAGAGCTGTCAATCACAGGAGGCGGGTGAGCTCATAACTAGGAAATGAGCTGCAGGTCAGGGAGGATCCTGTGTCCTAGGGAGTCAGGCTGAGTGGGGACAGGGCACTGGGACCTTTTCACTGGTGGGGAGTAGAGGAGCTATGGAGTATGGGCCAGAGTGGGGTCCCTCAGACAAAGGTCCTCTGTTAGCCTAACATGACACGCACATCCCATATAGGAACCCCTCATCCTCTGTGGTTTTGCCACAGTCACACGCCCACAACTGAAGTTTTGCCAGAAACAGAAGGACACATGTACTGCCCCTGACACCCTCCGACGCACCCGCAGGGCATCTGTGAGGTGGCTCAGAAAGCGACCTGACTGTCATCTGTGCTGGGGTGCAGAGAGAGGGTCAGGCCCAGAGAGAAGATGCTCTGATTCACTGCATCCTCTTTCAAAAGGCCAAGCAGTCACAAGGCATCTTGCCAAGGCTGCACCTCTTTAACAAGGGACGATGGCAGTGCAAGAGACATTACCTTTCAGTCCAATGATGGCTGGACCCGATGCATCTGTTAATTCCAGTTTGGGGAGAAGCGTTCAATCAGAAGACCTTGGCCGTGCGCCAGCGAGGCACTGCCAGCCGGGGCCGGTTCTTCTTGTTACCACAGACTCGGTTTCATTTTAGAAACAGGTGCCTCTGGGAACGCGATTTACCTTCTAGAAACATCTGTTTGTCATCATCGTTATTATTTTTATGGCCTCTGTGCTCCGTGGCCTGGATTTTGCCAACCATGGGGCCTTTAAGGAAGCCGACCCCTGGGGTCAGCAGGGAACAGTGGTCTGTAGATAACACACAGAATCTATAACCGGGCAAAAATCAGCTAAGCAGTTAGGCCCGTGTCAACATTTATGCTCTAAATAAAGCAAGTGCTGTTTACTTTAGTAGTGATTGCTGAGTACTGAAGAGATTTGAAGACGTAAAGGAAGTTCTAAAATTCATTTTTGGGTCAAAAGAATGAGCACAAATATGTTGACCAAATTTCCATGCTTGACAAAACATGGACCCTGTAGCCAACGGCATCCAACGGGAAGGGTGACCAGGTCATTGGACCGCCGGCGGACGTGCCAGCACGTGCCAGCCTTCCAACGTGTGAATGAACAGAGTGAAGGCTGTGGGGGAGGGGAGCCCTTCTAGCTGCTTCCAGCTGGCTTGTTAATCAAACGGACATGAGACAGACTGACCAGAGAAAATGACCGAATGTAGTACTCATACATCTGGGACTGCACTTGCATGGCAGAGTCAGATACCCCACAGTCAGGAGAGGTTCAGGGACAGCCGGGGAGAACCAGGCCTGAGGCTTCCTGAGCCCACAGCGAGGCAAGGCCCCTGGGACTTCAGATGGGAGAGTTCGTTCGCAGGACGACCAGGAGAGCAGGTGAGCCATCAGCAGACAGCTGTTTGCCCTGCCCTACAGAGAGGCCACACCGAGTTAATTCTGGTGACCACCCTTGTGACAGGTCAGGCCCCACATTTAAGTTCTTTCGGGGACAGGTACGAGTTTCTTGTGAGCCCATGGGTCTCGATGCTCTTTAGCTCAAAATAACTCACGCTACAATGGCACGTCTAGGGGAGGCCTGTTCTGGACCCCTTCATGGTGGTGTCCCGAGATTCAGCGTGGACACAGAACAGCCGGTGAGCCTTGGGGTGGACATCCATAGGGCAGGTCGCTGGGGAGGTGAACCACAACTGTCCCTAGACGGTACTGTCCCCTTCCTGTCTGCTGTGGCCCTGGAGGCCCGGAGTCTGGGGAGCTGCCTCTTCATCTTCTGTTGGGGCTTCCCCGCTTTCAAATACTCCTGTACCTTCATCTGTCATTTTGTCCCTGGCCATCGCTACCTCCTCCCGCTTCCCTCTGTCGCTGGGCTGGCTGATACTCCCAACTGCAGGTGGGAGGTGCCCGCAGGAATGGTGGCTCTGGGACCAAGGTGACCCAGGCCCCAGGCACTCCTGGTCCCTGTGCCATGCACTTCCCTCGGGAGCTTTCTCCTCCAGGGCAGGTGTGTCTTCGCCTGGGCACCCCGGAGACACTCTGCGGTTCACAGCTCCCTCCCCGTCAGAAGGTGGGTGTGCCCCCTCCCTCCTCTGGCAGCATCCCCTCCCTTGCCAGGAGTCCCACCAGCCTGCACCTCCACTTGCAGCACCCCAGGTTTTTGAGACCCACTATGCGGACACTGCTTGTCTGTTCAGAGGAAACTGGACCTTTGACCCCACAGCCAAAGACCCCTGTTGCCTGCCCTGCCTGGGCTGGGCTCAGCCCTAGGGCTCTCTTCTAATGGGTGGGCCCCTGACCCCCGACCCCCACCCCTTGGAGAAAGCATGATCATTCTTTTCTTGGTTACCACCCAAACACAAACACAGCAAGTGCCCGCCGAGGAATTAGGGACAGTGGGAAAAGGACGGTGTCAGGCTGGAACAGGGAGCACATCCCTGGAGCAGCCGTCAACACGTTCACATGGATTCGGGGGAAAATACTACATCCGGAGGACCTTGAATACAGGCTGAGTCACTGTTTTCATAAAATATTTCCCATGGAATCCTTCCTATCAATCTGCCCCCAGCCCACCCTCCAAACACACCTATTTCTGTGGTTTCTTAGGATTTAGCTTTTCAAACCAATGTTTTCACTCATAACGTGAAATTAAGTTGGAGAGTAATTCTTGCTTAAACATAGGTTTGTTTCTCCCTTTCATTTTTCTAGCTTCTTCTTCAAAAGCATCTACCTTTTCGTTCTGGGTGTAAAAAAATAAAATCCCGATACTTCTTTGGATCAGCAAAGGGGAGAGGGCGGAGGCCTGAGTTTTGTTGCGTGGTGGGGGGGTGGGGAGAGGGGAGGGGGGCTGCCTCCTGCTGCCTGAATAAAGTTGGCCCAGAAAAGAAGATGAAAGGTTCCATTTGTCCTAGTAACTGCCCCTGCATGTGTGGAGAAATGTGTTCCGGGGCGTGGGGGGTGACAGACCCCATCCAAAGACACTGTGCCAGTGGAACATGGGGCCCCCCATGGACCTTATGGGGATGTTACAGATATAATGTCCGCTTTACACAATGTGCTACGGGAAGGACCTCATCTTTTTACACATTGTTCATTCACTCGAAGCCTTGGGAAACTCCTGCTTTGTTGCAGATAGGTTGCGTGCTGGGCATTGAAAGGTGGACAAGTCTCCCTTCTGCCTTTGGCGAGCGTCTTGTCTCTCACAGGGGCATGGACAGGGAGGCAGTTCTCACAATATGACACCTGTCCTTTGGCACAGTGCACCTCTGTCTTCAGTTATCATGGGCTAAGTCGAGGCTCCTCAGGGACACACAGACAAGCTGGTGGGGTGAGAGGCATGAGTTGGAAGCTCAGGGGAAGTTCAGAGCTAGAAAGGCACATCGGAGGGTCCTCACACACGGGGAAAAGCCACGGGAGGGGCTGAGACGAGCCAGGACGAATGGGAAGAAGGGCAGGAGAGCAGAGCCAGGACGAGGCTCCGGAGAATGCAGGGTCAGAAAGAGGCCAGTTGGAAGGGGAGCATTCAGAGGAGACGCATCTGGTGAGACTGAAAACAGCGTAAAAGCCACTCCTGAGTGCCGGCTTCCAAAGGCGGAATGGCCAGGTGCCGCCACCCCTTCCCTCTGTGATTCAAGCACCCGTGATGCCTGACACGCGCCAGACACACGGCATCTAATCCACCACACAAAGCCCAGCTGGCTGGGGGGTCACACTTTACTTGCTGAAATGAATCTAACCCGGCCCCACTGAAAAGTCCTGAGTTGCTGCCTGTCCTGCAGGGTCACCATAAGCTCCAGGGCAGAGTGTCACGATGTCGTGATGTCGTGTAAGGAAGGCAGTGAGCCCACACCCCCAGGAATGTCTTTGTGGGGCGTGGTAGTGAAAGGAATCAGGTCTAGGAGGGAGAATTTGTGGGGGGGGCTTTCAGGTAGAGCACACTGGATCAAACCCTTCTGAGCAAAAGCAAAGAGGTGACGGTGGAAGGTGAGGGCACCTGCCTTGAGTCCCTCACATGTGAACGGCACCTGGAGGCGGGTGGTCCGTGGGGCTAGCGAAGCCTGAGCTTTAGGGTCATTCATGTGCCTTGGCCCCTACTAGGGCTCGCTCCCTAATTTTGGAGTCGTAATTCTGTGATACTTTTATTAAAGAGGGTCCCCAGGATGGGGTAAGCTCCAGGCCCCATCAACCTGGAACTGTGCCCTGCCACTCCTTCACAGTGGCCTTCTGCACGCGGAACTGTGGCCTGTGCGAGTGCACACCTGTGTCTCCCAGACACAGGTCAAGGCCATGGTCCGAGTTCAGTTAGTAGGCAGTTCAGTCCAGATGGCCACAGTGCAGGTGCGTGTTGTAAAGTGTTGAGCAGTGGTGATGGATTCTGGTGCAACCGTGGGTGGGGGGTGGGGTCTGATGGGGCAGGCGGAGGGTGCCTTCCACATCATAGAGTGACGGACCCACAGGAAGAACGTGAACCTGCCTGCGGTAGGGAACTGGAGCTGAGGAGGAGGGACCAAGGCTGGGAGATGAGGGGATGGCTGTTGTGACAATCAAAGGCAGAGGAGGGGACAGACAGGCGGAGTGGTGACAGCGACTCTCAGGTGGCGTTGGTCACTGTTTATCTTTGGGACTCAGGTAACACAAACCTTTTGCTTGACATAATTGCTGGTGATGACGAGAATCCCCTGCTCTTTCCCCTTGACCACCTCTCAAGCCGGACAAGCTTCCTTTCTGGCCTTCTGCAGGGGGGAACATGAAACACTCAATGTGTCACCCTTGCACACGTTCGTCCCCCAGCTCTATGACAAAGCAGGGACAGAAAGATGAGCTAGGATCACAGGATCACTGATCTGACCGGAAAACAAGTGGAAACGGGTGGTCTCATGCACCTTCACTTCGGGACAGTTGATGTGCGAGTTCTTTCTCTGAACACAAAATGTTCCCTTGGCGTCCCTTCGCCGAGTCACAGCTGGCCAGTGCCTGGGAAAAGGGGGACGCTTTTGAAATGCTGCGCCTTGCAGGGACAGTGCGGGACTGAGGGCTCTCCTGTGAACCCCTCCGCGGTCCATGTGCCGCAGAAAGGGCTAGCCGAGGCTGAAGGATTTCAGACAGCGAGTGACTGAGTGACAGGGACGACCAGAGCAGGTTCCATGCTCGCAGCAGCCCAGCTGACGGCTCTGGCTTCCTGTCTTTACTGTGACTTCCGATCAGGTGCCATCAGGAGATGGCAACTCAAACCCCAGCCTTGCCCAGGCCTGTTACCTCTCGGCGGCCCCGTCCCTTCATCCTTATGGTGAGAGCAGTAGGAGCTCCCGCGTCTTCTCAGGCTGGTGCTGGGCGCACTGCTGATGCCGTCCACGGCTGTGCAGTTGTCACCACCCACTGCTTCTACCTCTCGCTCTGGGGGCGCCCACTGGGGCAGGTGTTTTAGTGGCACTTCGGCCACTAATTAACAGTTTGACCTGGGACAAGTTGCTTTACGTCTCTGAGTTCCACAAAGCCAGACAGCGTGGTACCTAGACCATAAACCCTAACTTGCAATGGCAGGTGGGACTGGGGTTTCCCAGGGCCCTTTGGGCTGTGTAGGCTGCTCACCAGGACCACCGGGTTCTGGAAAAGGCTCTGACCACTCTGTGTGGGGCTCCCTGGGGGGCTCGGCTCTCACTCCTCTGCACTGTGAGGGCAGTCAGCTGGTTCGTGCACAATCCCCAGGCCTCCAGCCCCTGCCCACGTCTGTGCCACCTCCCACGGCAGCCTTCCCGTTCACAGGGTGCTGTTTCCCAGTTTCCTTACACCTCTGCAGGGAGATGGTCCCCAGGCCCCTGTGGCAGGACTCGTCCATGCGGAGAAGACAGAGCCTGGCCTGTGCGTGTCCCGACCCCTGACAAATACCAGAAAGATGACCCGAGCTGGCTTCTGTCCTGCTCTAGCTCCGGGCTCACAGAGCGACACCTTCCTGCCGGGGGATGCAGGTGCTTTTAAAACCGTTCGTTTGCCTGGCTTTATGGAACTCTTCCTCCCGGGTTCTCAGCACATCTGCTCGGTGAGCAAAGCCCCAGGAGTCTGACTCTCAAACACGGAGTGACCGAAGTCTGCTCCGGGGGAGCTGGGAAGTCCCAGCACCTTTGCGCTTTGACTGCTACACACGCTCACAAGAAGGAAGCGCGACTCTCCCGATCGGCACCCAGAGGAGCTGCCGGCCACACCGTGTCGACCACGAGCAGGTGAGGGTGTGAAACGTGCGTCGCACGGCAGTCACAGGAGCACATGGCTCTGTGTGGTCCGCCCGTACAGTCCCCAGAGCGAGAGTCTCTTTGGCAAAGGTCATCATATCCACAAACGAGGGAGAGAGCCCTTCCGACTGAGATGTGTGGTCGTCTCATTTGTCACACGGGTGATGGAAAAGTATCCTCAGTTTCTGGAGATGGTGAAAGACTAAGCGGATAATCTCCGAGCGAGAAAGACTTTGGGGGAAAGGTGCCATCTGCGCAGTAGCTGGTGACGCACGTGGATCGAGTAGATGGGCTGCGAGCAGATGGAAGAGCGGTGATGTAAGCTCAGATGCAGTGAGTCCCACGTACTAGACCATTTGAAACAGAAAATGCCTTTTCAAGCCCCTTCCACGGAAGTCCCTCTGCGGTGAAGGAGTGTAGCTGTCCTTTGCCTTTGAGGGGACAGAAACAGTGAGATGAGATGCACTGTCACCAAGAAGCAGGGCCAAAAAGTGTATCTTTAAAGTTTTAAAAGTGAACCGTTGCTGTTGCTTCCGCTCCCCTAGGCAGCTGAGGAGTCCTGCCCAATAGTCACTCATTTTGTAAGTTTTTAAGCCACCCCGCCAACCCAGATGGAAAAGGCCTGGCCACTGGCAGAAGGAAGAGGTGGCCGCCAGGGGCTCAGGGGTCCGCCTTCTTTCTCTGTCTGCGTGTCCATTCCCTGCAGAAGCTGGACTGGGGCTCCAGTCGGAGGTGGGCTTTCAGGTTGCCATGGGGATCCCAATGGGGGAGGGGGATCTGTTTGTTTTTGCCAAAATTTAAATCTGAGTGGCTCATGTTTCCATGAAATTTGTTGTCATTAATTTTGATCTTTAATAATCAAATCTTCACTCAAGTTAATTAGGCACCTTGAACCACACTACTAGTTTAAGTTAGCTTTGATGATTAATGTCATTAAAATGTTATCTTTCCATGGGAAGATTTTCAGCTCTTCCTATCCGTGGTGAGGCAGCTTCACATGTGGTGATGGGTTCCAGATGCTTCTCTCTCCAGCCACATGCCGTCCTTCAGCCGCCACCGGAGGGCATGGCTGCCGTTTTGAAACTATGGATGATGGTTGTGGGTTCTGCAGACACATGAGTGTCTGTACTCTGTCTTCTTGTGAGGTCCGGAAGTGACCAAAGTGGCCATGTGCTGGCACACGGGACAGAGCGACTGGGCTCTGGGGCCCACTGGGTCTGGGCAGCAGAAACATAGCCAACATTCCACAGGCTGCCCCGAGTCTGCTCCTGGTCTCCCCACCGTGCGTCTGGTACACTTGTCACTTTGCTTCCCTCCCACGAGACCCGATCGCACAGGATCCACCTCACTCTCTGCTCATTGAAGCCAATAAGCGGGATATAATCAGGAACTTCACTGTGAATTTATAATTGGTCTTGATGATTATATTATTTTGAGAAAGGTTATAGCAACACACTTTTAAACTTTAAGCGTTATCTGTTTTTCCAACTCAGCATAGGTGTATTTTTTCTTAAATGCTGTGTATTGAAGTGGGTACGAAGGGTAGATGGTATGGTTTCTGGAACAGCGAAAGGCTTCTTAAAGAGCTATTTCGTCAGCAGAAAGAAAACAGAGCACAGGGTTACCGACAGCTCTCTAAGCCGTTCACGTCAAGCTTTGCCCAATAATAGAACGTGACCTGAATTTCCCAGCGCCCTCGCCTGCCTAGTCTGCTGTATGCCCCGAGTAATTAGATTGCACACCAGTAAACGCGGCAGAAAAAACACAGCCATCCCAGGAAGTCATAATAAATGAGCACACGGTCCTGCTCTCTGCTCAAAACCAAGAGGCATTTGGTGTGTAAACATATGTTTGTCTTCCATTATTCCAAGATCAAACATTAGGAATATATTCTAAATATACTTATTTGTATTTTAAGACTGAATACAATGCTTTAGTCATTTGCTAAATTTTCAGACTGTAACACACCTGAACTACTGATCATGTTAAAATGTTGTGTGCCGTAAAAGAAACAAGTATTGTAAATGCTTGGGAAATTGTGTGTAAATAGAACATCTTGAGGCAATGGTAACGCTAAAAAGACAGAGGAAACGCATTGCTCCCCAGCTGAGGTGATGGTCACCCCCAAGCCGTCCTTCTGAACACTGTAAATCAAAGGCAAGGAAGTGGTCCTGTCTCTGTGGGCAGGTCTGCACTTACCCTGGGTGATGAGGGAGGCTCTGCATCATGGGAAAATGCAAGCTCTAAAAACAGGGTAAATGACAGATTTAGAAAATAATCATTTTGTAACCCCCAAGGATATAGCAGATTTGGCCAGGACCACCAGCGGGTTCTAAAAGTGAGACAGAAGCCGCTAGAGAACAAGATATTCTCGGGATACCCACCCCTCAATAATCACACCGCAAATTAACTGTTAACTGAAAACGATAAAACCATACATAACCGCCACTTAACCAAGTTATCAAGCTTAGCATCGTGACAGCCCAAGGCTCACAGCATCGCCTAAGAGGCATCCTTTCCTGGATTGTTCCCCTCAACTCAGTCAAGCCTTTAGACCGGGGGCCACTGTGTGTCCATTTGCTATTTGCACCTGTTTTCTGTTTCCTGCCTGTTACCCAGGTACAGTGGTGAGTAAGGCCGCTCTCCATCTCCAGGTATTCCCGTTTGGGTGATAGTCTACCTGGTGTTCCTATTTAAATCTCTTTTTGTGTACAGGAAATACAGGGGCTAGAATAAGTCAAATGACACTTTGAGGAAATACCCAGTAAAGTCCAGGACGTGGGACATTCCACGAAAGAACTGGCCTGTTTCTTCATAGCTTCAAGGTCATAAAAATGAGGGGAAAGAAGGGGTCACGGCTGAGCCTTTGTTGGTTAAATGGGACTCAAGGCCCAGAACGGCCGAAAGGAAGTTCTAGTTGATCCTCCCCTGGGTCTTGGTTTGGAATAGGAATAAAAGCTGTGATAAAGATGGCAGAGAATGGGGGGCTCGGCTCAATTTGGGGTGACTTCAGAGAGTTGTTGGTGCTGTTTTGGGAAACGCGTGTGAGAGGGAGGAGGTGCCATGGACTGCTCTGTGGGCAGGTCCTGGCCGACGCACATCCGTGACCGTGGGTTCATGTCCACGGCCGACACTATGCACCGGGCAGGCTCCTGGGTGTGGCTGGGTCCTCCCCTTGGTGGGGGGGGGGTGGTCTGTGTCGGCCTGGATGGGAAAGCCAGTGAGCGTCTGTGCCTGCGGGGCTGTCTCCCAGGTGTCAGCAGAGCGGAGGGAGGTGAGTAAGGCGGTCTGGCTGCACTGTGTCCAGTCAGCAATGTGTTACGAGGAGCAAAGGCTTCCTTCAGATGGACATCCCCCGCCAAACCCAAGTGCATGTTCCGAGGCAGTCTTCCCCTGAGGACACTGAACGGATATGCGGGGAGAGGGTGCAAGACAATGCTCTCGGGGCCAGGTCTGTGTCCCCAGCTCGCTGACAGCATTTCAGGACAGCAGAAGGACTGGTGTCAGCCCAGGGCGGTGGCCTGCTGTCCTCCCCAGAAGCTGTTTCCTGAGGCATTTCTCAGAGACCCTAGGGAGCCCATCCTGGGTCATTGGCAGGAAAGTCCCTGCTGGAAATCAATCTGCCAAGGCAGCTCGGTGGCAAACGGACTGTGCCAAGGACAGCAGAAGCGGGGGAGAAAGTTCCAGAAGGCAGAACAAGAAGAAAGTAGAGAGGAGAGAAAGACAAAGGTGTTGGCAGGTTACCCCAGAGGTGGGCCCGCGGTTCAGTCTCTTCAGAACCACCCCCAGAGAGGCACGTCAGGTGCGGGGCGGCAGGAACAATAGCAGGCAGGCTCAGGGGCTGGGGAGCCTCGGAGCACCCCCTCCCTCTGACGCCGAACTGACAGCTCGGGTTTGAAAGCATCTAAAATAAGCCGTGTCACATAAGGTGTTCTTTCCTAGCAGAGCATCTATAGAATTCTAATTTCCCCTCACAGGCCTGTGCGCGGCACACAATAGACACACTCATGTTTATTCATGAATCGCCCTGTGGCTCTCCTCCGTTGGTGCTCAAAGTTCCTCATGCCAGAAAGTCTCCCTTTCTCCCCATTTTTACAGAAGATCAGGATTGGATCCTCACTGCACTTTGGATGTGTCCTTCAAGGAACAGCTGTGGCCGGGGGAGGCCACGATGCAGAGAATCCAGCTGTGTCCGCGTTACGCCACCTCTCTGTTAAATGCGAGCACAGTCCATGGGCGTGTCGGACAGTATGCATAAGCATGAGTGTGGGAGCATGAACGGGCACGAGCGTGTGAGAGCACGTGGTTCTTCCCAGGTGAACGATCGTAGATGTTTGACGCTGATCTCTGAGCTCTTGGCCATGTGTGTCCATCCCCCCAAGGAAGTGCCCCCGTCACTGCCCCTCCTTCTCGACAAGCGTTTCCAGAGCAGTCTCGGGGCTACGGAAAACCTGAGCAGGGCGCCCCCGCACAACACCCCTCGTCCACTCCCCCCGAGATCCCGGCCCGCTGTTAACACCTGGGATCAGGGTGGCACTTTGGTCGCCACTGATGGACCTAAGTTGGTACTTTTTACTAACTGACGTCTGTGCTTGACGTCAGGTGCCCTCCTGGTGTTGGAGAGACGGTGACCACGGTGTGTCCTCACTGATGCAATTGCTTCGTCTGTCATCTCATTTATCCGTGTTTTTGGCGATTCGGGGCATTTTCTGTGGCTTCCCCGGCTGAGCCGCAGGGGTGCGAAGGCGGGCGAGGGTCCGCCCACAGTGGCAGGTGCTCAAGACAGTGGGAACATTGCCGCTGAGCCTCTGATCTTTGGTGCCCAGGGCTGGGAAACGCTGTCACTCCCTTTCGTTGCTTGTGAAAGCTCCGTATTCATGAACACTCAAAACTGGGTCTTTGCTCCTCAGAAACTGTGTTGCTTTTGTGTGGGTTTAAATGCTTATCAGTGATGTAATGGTCCCGGTGCTTTGTTGGCGCTTCTGGGGCAGGGGCAGTTTATTGCGTCGTGTGTCTTTAAGGGGCAGTTTACCGTTTATGTTCACTGCGCATCAACGACAAGGCCTTCTTCATTAAACAGAACTTCCAAGCGTCCACTGAGAATTAAGTTGCAGGCAGAGGAGTAATCTATTTAATTACGAGGACATGTTTTTCTAGAATGAAGCCAGACCGTGTTCTGTGCAGCAGTTCAAGCTTCAGAATGGTTACCAACACCATTATTACTGTATATGAGGACTCGAAACTAGTAACTTAGTTTGAAATAGGAAAGCCATCTTAGTAAATGCGAAACAATTTAAAATACAGGGCCTCTATAAGTGCCTCATTTCATAATCAAGATTTTTGTGTGTCTCTGGGGCCCGCCGTTTCGAGTCGCTTCTTCTCTGTCGGACTGAGAAAAGCTGCTCCTTCTTCCTGATGGAGAGAAACCTGATACCGGTCCCACCGGTATCGCCAAAATCCAGAACAAAGACCGAGTGAGACCCATCAGGCTCCTCACCGTACACGGGTCTGTTGTTTTGTAGAAGCCGCTGCTTCCTGCAACAATCCCACAGACACTGAGTTTTCTTTACGTGAAGAAGAAAGGCTTCTTTGTTCCTGAGAAATAGATTTAAATGACGTTGATCCTCAGTCTGTGTTCGCTTTCTGTTCATGGGGAGTCGGTGCTGGGGAAACCTGTGGCTGCCCCCGGAACCAGGGCTTGGCTGCTGCAGTTCCTCTTCCCTCGCCCCTGGCGGTCACCTGGGAGCAGGTCGCCTCCGTGTGGCGCCGAGTCTGCCCTGCCTGGGGTCACCCTCCTCCGTGCTCCTGGGGCACGGACTGTATATGCCACACGATTGAGGCTTAATTGTGATTCAGCAGTGACTACGTGTGAAATTTTCACTCCCACAGATGTGCACTGTCCCAGGGTCTGAGGTTACACCTTACATGACAGACCTTATCCCCGCATGTGAGCTTCTCAATGAACTGATCACCTGGCTAACATGTTATTCTGGAATACATCGTTCAGGTCTGTATTTTAAGACGTTAAAAACCATTATAAATGGTGAAGAATGCCATTAGTATGAGGAATACAGTTACCACTAATTCAAAAGAGTTACAAAAGCAGTTTTGAGCCAAGCTCTGACCAGGTGTGTATACAGATTTCGATCCGAAGCCGGTATTTTAAAGGGGGTCGTTCCGAACGCTGTCAGTGGCCTCCAAATCTGTTTGCACGTCGGAATCGCCTGGTTGAAATGTTGGTTGTGGGTCGGAAGGCGTGTGAGTGAACGGTACATATGAGCTTACATTCCCAAAGTCCCCAGCGTAATGCTACGTGCAGCCATCGTGGGGGACAGCTGGCCGGGGGTCTCACTTCATCCCTAATTCTCTTTCTTCCTTTAATAAATGAAAATGTTTTAGAAAGACGTTTGAAATACTTTGATTTTGAACTACACCTCTTTTACAAAGTGCATACATTTGATAAAAGGTTATTTTTTCATAGGGCAATGGATTTAGAGACTTTCAAATTTTGATCATGCCAAGTGAACGAGAAATTGGTCTAATACATAAAGTTATAGCAACGATAATTTTTGTCACTAAGACTTTTAAAAACTGAGTGGAAATGTCTTTGTGAGGACATCTGTGACACTGACCAGACACTCTCGCATTAGAATCTACACTTCATTTTGTCAACTAGGTATAACTACGGACTCGAAGAGAAAGCAGATTTTAAAGTCTCTGCTTTGTCAGAATTTATGCCCCCAATTTGAAAAAAAAGAATGGACGGAGAGGAAGAGAGCAGGGCTGTTACTATTTACTGAGCAGCTGCTCCCCGTGCAGCCTTGTGTTAGGCATTCCACGTAAATAACCTCCCTCAGTCCTCACAGCAGCCCCAGGAGGCAGGAACCACGTCCCCGTTTTACAGGTGGGGAGACTGGGGTTCCGACGCTGTGCACGTGGTGTAGCGACACCGAGCTTGTGAAAGCTGAAGCAGAGATGAGGAATCACAAGTCTGCACAACGGTTATGGGGAGGTTGGGTTCTCCGCCACCCCTCCCCGGGTTTTGTGTTGGTTTTTGATTGAATGATGGGCCACCCTTCTTTTGGCATTGGACTCCCCATGACAGAAGGGGACCTGTGAGGCTTGGGGAGGTCAAAGGGCAACATCTGCTTCAGGCCCATCCTGCAGTCACGGGTCCACCAGGAGCCCTCCCTGGTGCTGACAAGTCGCAGCCCTGGCTCTGTCTTATCTTTTTTTGTGCTTGTCTTGATGCAACTTGACCGACTAAACAATGACATCACGAGAGTTTTCTTGATTTCTCTTCAAGTCGTCTTGTCTGTGCAGTTCCTGCCTAAATTCTGTTTCCAGTCAGGGCCACTGGCCCTCTGCCGCCTCCCATCAGTGCCCGGCCGGCCCCTCTGCCCGTCCTTCCCCCGCCCTCCGGCCAGCCAGCTTGGCCTTCACGGAAAAGGACAGAACGAAAGCAAAATTATTGGAGACATCTGAGCTCCGTTTTCCAAGTGCACATTTAAATACGTGACTTGGCCTTGATGGCTATGTTTTTACACTTAACTCCTATTAAAAACAGACACAGTAGGAGTTGCTTTGTCTATTATTTCATGTTCTACCATATTGAATACTTGAATTGTTGAAATTTCCTCAATTGTCCTAACTTCCTTCCCTTTGCAGGAAGGGCCAACCATTAAAAAGGGAAGAAGGGATTGAAATGGCCAGTAGAAAGGCTGATGTCATAAGCAAACGAGCAGGAAGTTAGTGTAGGAAAGTAGAGAGCAGGAGTGTATACCAAGAACGTGGACACACGAGGTGGACTGCTTGATCAGTAACCAGGAGGGCCGATGAGATGGGATTTACTGAGCACTCGAGGTCAGAGGAATGAAGGACCTGCTCCCACAGCCTCATCTTGCTCCCTCCTGCTGACGCCGGCTCATCCCTCTTACAGCGTCACGCCTGGGCTGCTCTCGGCTTCCAGGTTAAGGGACAGGGGGAACTTGACAAGTCACTCGCCTCTTTCGTTCTGATTTCCTCTCCTGTAAATTGAATGGGGTTTAATTACACGTATTCCTCTATCACTCCTAGATCTCAAACAATGTTTTTTTTAGAGTCCTCACTCGGCTTATCAACAGCCAGCCGGGGATTTTCGCGGCACCCACCCTGTGTTTGGGGAGCACCCGATCTGTGACGCTCTGGCTCCCACTGTCCTCTGTCCTCTCCTGCTGTGCTTCTGAGGAGAAAAGCCTCCCAACTTGAGAAGCTTCCTCTCTTCGATGACCAGTGTGCCTAAAGCCACTCTGGAAACAGGGCTTCAACAAGTCATCAAACGACTAAAGAGCCTCAGTCTGAAGAAGTGGCCCCCCCTTTAGTGGACACACACACGTTTCTTAATACTCCTACTCTGTTCTGGGGAAATGGAAGGAAGGAGGGACCTATGCCCCCGTGCAGGCCGAGGTAGAGGCTAACACTCTGAAGCCCCTGACCGTGAAAGAGGACGTGTCCCCGGAAGAGTGACAAAACACAGATTCAAAACCCCGACACAAGCGCTGCCGGTGGCTCCTGTAACAGCCGCTGGGTCTGTGCCCTGGACACACGGGGAAGTCACTCTCCTCCGTCACTGTGCCTCCTTCCGTAAGGGTGTCAGGCACAGAATCCGCTCAGCACCACTTGTGAGTGAAACAAAATGCTGTGAGCACCATTGCAGATCGCCACGGCGCCTTGAAGCGGCCACTGCCTCTGAGGACGACATTGCTGTGCAGAGCGCGGGGGTCCGAACTCATTCACCTGTAAGGGAGCCGGGTGCACGGGGCGTCCGATAGGACCTTGCAGCACATGTGGAAGGACTTAGGCATTGTGAAAACCACACACAAAAGTCTATATTTATAGAGATCATTTTGTGCTTTTCTTTGTACTCGGCATCTTTTAAGAAATTATATATGATTCGCACACAAAAATGGAAACCGGCTTTTGAAACCTGGCCTGTGGATCCTGCTCCCCGTGACATGTGAGGCGAGGTGCACCTGGGGGAGCTGGCCGGTCAGCCCGAGAGTGTGTCCCTGTGCTCACGGGGGGGACGCTGTCCTGGTGTCCCTCTGAGCAGGCATCTCAGTTTCCGAATCAGCTCGTGATGGAGACGGTGGCCTGGGGGCCTGGGGGCATTAGGGTCAATTGAGCGAGGAGAGGTCCAAGTCGTACAGGAAAGGTCAGGTGGGGGCTGAGTCGTTGAGTCTGGCGTTGGCCTCTGAAGGTCAGAGGAAACGGTGACAGCGCATTGACCTCTGACTCTGAGAGAGACTCTTGTGCAGGTCAGAACCGCTGCTGGGCTCAGCCTGCTTTTGAGGCAGCTGGTAACGCCCTTCACAGATCGCCCACGCCGGGCCGTGTGGTGGCCTCCAACGAGGCTCGCGGTGCTGCTCCGTCCGGTGGTCAGGTGGGTGCCTGTGACTGCGAGCCAGGTGGGCTGTCAGTGGCAGTGCCTGGGAGGCAGCCTTCCATCAGCGGTGCGATTTCTCTGCAGGAACTAATCAAATCCATGAGGAGGATGACAGCCGGGTCCCTGAGGACAATTAACTTGTCAGCACTTCACATGACTTGGTCCTGTCACTGAGCTATATGCTCCCTTCGTGATGAGGTGTTGAATTACTAAGAAACTTTCGATTTAAGGGATTCGAGGTGAGCTGCTTTAATTAGAACGTTCAGATGACACGTTGCTCAGGCAGCAAACCCACGACCCTGAGCCCTGTAGTCTTGGGGGCTTCTCCCCGCCGTGGGCTTCTTGCCCTTAGTATTTGGGCAAATGCTTGAGGCATCGGGTCATTTTTCTGTGGCTGGTGCAACAAATAACCAAAAATGCAGTGGGCTAAGATGACATAAATGGATATCTTATAGTTCTGTGAGTCTCAAGTCCAAAACACAGGTCCCCTGGGGCTAGGGTCAAGGTGTTGGCAGGGCCGCATACCTTCTGGAGGATCCGGGGAGAAGCTGTTTCCTCAGCTTTTCCAGCGTCTGAAGGCGCCTGCACGCCTTGGCCCACGGCCTCTTCCTCGTCTTCCCAGCCAGCAGCCTCTGGTCGAGCCCTCCCCCACAGCATCACCCCGATCTTCTCTTCCACAGTCAACCCTCCTTCTGCCTTCCCCTCTGTCCTGGGATTTCATCGGACCCACCTGGGAAATCCAGGATAACCTCTCCGTCTCAAGATCTGTAACCTAATCACATCCTGAAGTCACTTTTGCCACATACGGTAACTCTCACAGGTTCCAGAAATTAGGACGTGGGCACTGGTGGGGAGGGGACACGATTCTGCTGACCATAGGTTCTCAGCATGATGCGGTGGCTCGTGTGTGTGTGCGAGTGTGCATACGTGCTTTATTTTCTCTTCCACATAAATGCGTGAAAGGATAAAACGTGGTTGCCTTTGCATCTCTTTGTGTTCTCTCTGGATAACTTACATACATACTCAGTCATCGGGCTGAATGTGTCGAGTGAGGAATGAGAAAGCATGACCCAGAATCAAACCAGCCAGTGGTCAGGGGCCAAACAGACACAAAAGCAGACAAACATGAAATAAACACTGAGTAGAGACATGGTCAAGGTCACATATTCATATGAATACAACAGAAGAGTTCAGAGTCAGATACCTCGGGCACATTCAAGGCCAACAGCCGACAGCAATGCGGAAGGGGAAGCCCAAAGCCCGGCCTTGCACCTGTGAACCCACTCGTGACTTACTGTGAAGACTGGGTGACTTCGGAGAGCACAGAAATGGCCCAAATGAATTCTCATGGAGGATGTGTTCTTCTAGCCTCACCGAGCTCATCCTAAAAGGCCCTGGAGCCCAGGGGTGAAGAGCATTGGCTGGGTGTCCGTGTGCACTTTACAATCTTCCTGGGTCACTGTTATGATGACTTGTTTTTATAGATCAAGGCTCTGATGTTTCCTCTAGAAAACATAACACCTACAAATTAATCACATCAGGGATGTATTAACTGTTCTCTTACAATACAAAATTGTTGTAATATTGCCTTCCTAGACTCAGCATCTCTATTAATTACATATTGGAATTCATTAAGCATGACAAATTTCAATTACATTTGGAAAGAAAATGGTCTTTGTGAATAACAGAGACTATTCTAGGTTATTGAATTTTCCCAGAACTGTTTAGGCAAAAAAAAAGTACTAGACATTATTATTTTTATTATTTCTTAAATTTCCATGGAACAGCGATTTTCAAGTGATGAGCCACGGGAACGTTTGAAACATGCAATCAATTATGTGGCGTCCTGAGCAGAGTCCTTGAGCTGAAGCTGTGAGGGCAGATAAAATTCATGAGAACAGGGGTGCGCAGGAAAGGGCAGGCTCTAGAGGAGCCTGTGTTTTTGATGGAGGGATGAGGAAGTGGAGACGAGGTTGGAGTACACCCAAGTCATGCCGGTCTTACGGAAGCCAAAGGAAGGGATGTGAAGAGGCACAAGCACAGCGAATCAAACAAGCCCTCGATTTGTTAATGAGGGGAACGCTCATGGCCTTGAAGGTGGGTGGTTTCACCAGCCTAGAGCCAGCCTGGGGCGAGGAGTCAAGAGGTGGAGCAGTGAGCACGAAGTCCCTCACCTGAGCAGACAGCAGAGTGAAGCATCGCTTAGAACAGTGGGGACTAGACACCGTTGTGCAGAGAAGAGAATGAGCCTGTGGCAGAGCGGGAGTGGGAGTGGGAGTGGGCAGAGGAGCGGAGGGTCAGGGGAGGGCTGGGGGAGCTCTGGCATGCTCGACAGTTCCCTCCTTCATGGTTCTCTTACTGGCCTTTGCTCATGTCTTACTCTCTGGGGGACACACCCTCTTCTTTCCCTGTTTGCCTCACCTCCTGGAATTGGACTTTCTGGTACCTGCACACCCCCCACCCTGAAGAGCTGACCTGTCCCACCCAGGTGCCCCCTCAGCAAGGTGTTTGTCTCTCTCCCTCTCAACGCACCACATGCTTTATAGTTCACAATGTTCCCGCACGCCCCACTTGCCTGCGCGCCGCTGTGGGCAGGAATCATGTCTTACTCAGCTGCACGTCCCCATCACTTAGAAGGCTGTACGTATAGAGCGGTGGTTGTTGACTGATATGGGAGCAGGTCCCCGGGTGGGACCCGGTGTGGCCCAGCAGGTGTGCTGGCCGGTTGTGTCGAATCCAGAACGTGCCGAGTTCTGGAGGTGGCATTTGCCTAGTGCATTTTACTGCATGAGTTTGATGTCGTAGAACTGAGCGGAAGGGACAGTGACTGTATCAGCTCCTGAGCTTGCCGAGCCCACGTAGACAGCACTATAGTTCTCCAGGAGGAAAGGGAAGGAGAGACTTCGCAGGAATGTTTTCAAATTGGCTTTTCTGGGGGGAGGGGCATAGCCTTTTTGTACTTTAGAAAAATTTTAATGTGTGTTATAAATGTCATAATTAGTAAGACAAAGCTACATAATTTATGTAATTTGCAAGGCTCAATCTTAAAAAAATAATTTTAATTGGTGTACATTTTACGGCTGAAAATCTTTGATAAGAAACAGTTGGAGTATTTTTTTCCTCAGGGAGTGGAATGTTTGAAAATAGTTAATAGAGAAATGAAGCTCAATTCTATAGGCAATGCAAATATACCAGTCTGATGAAATTATTTGAAGACTTTGGCAATGCGGAACCCGATTAAACTTATTGTTCCTGAGTTTTATGTGAACAGAAAACAATACAATCATTGGCCATTGATTTTATTGTTGCTGCTGAAGATTGAGCATAGGTTTTAAACTCTAATACTGGTTAATGGGACTATCGATTAGGTTTGCATTTTTGCAGCTGTGAGTGTTACAGGTGCACTTTAACAACTGGCATTGGACGATAAACCAAAAGAAACGCCACACTGCCTGAACAAAATGATTTGTTTTCGAGCAACTTCTTTCTGTTAATCAGAAGCAAAGTAATAACATGTAGTCAGTCCACACAGGCACTTCTTTCTCCTAACATGCCCCAAATGAAATTTCATTTTCCCATTTTAAAAAGTACAAAAAGTTCATTTTATTTTCCTCAATAAATTGAGATTTTTGTCTTCTTCGGTCTGATGGGTAGATTTCAGGGCGAGGGGGAGGGGCAGGGGGCTGGGCAGTGCAGTCAAAGGAAGCCGGCTTGTTTTCAGCCGATGACCTTTGAAAAGTTCAAGAACAGCAAATATCATCCCGTTGCCAAAATAACTGATGATTTCAAAGTGTTCGGCGAGTTGCTAAGGAAGTGTTAGGCGGCGGTGCTATTGTGTGGCCGCGGTGGTGGCTCAGGCCCCTGTGTGTGTCAGGAAAACATCCCTCGTTCCGAGGAGGCTGGATTCTCCCCTGGCCGTGCTCACAGCCCTGAACCCCACCCCCCAGCCCCGCCATTGACCCCTTGTATAGCAACAGGCAGTCCTTGCTCAGGGTTCGGAACGGGGTGCTTCTGTCTCCCCGCCACAATCTCAGCAAGACTCCTGAGATAAATGAGAACAATTCTTTCTACGTGTCCAGCTGGAAGTATTCACGTTTCTGTTTGATGGGATGTGGGCCGTTTTCAAAGATCACCGGCCAGAAGCATCGGCTTCCAGGTCACTCAGCCTGGCCCGTTGCACCGGCTGCTTGGTGTCGGTGGGGGCGGGGGGAGGGCTACCTCTCTTTGTGTTTTCCAAATGATGACACCAAAAGATGCCCAGTGCAAAGTGACTGGCCGGCCACTGGGAGCTCCTACCGCCCCGCCCACCCAGCAGGGCCACAGCCATGGTGGATGGCCACTGAGCTCTTGGGGAATTATTGTAAGAATTTTTGTAGGAGCTTTTTACTAGGTTGAGAGAGCGCCCATCCGCTTACAGCGTGGTGAGTTTGTTGATCTTGAAAGAGGATTGAATTTCCTCAGACATCTTTTCCCTGTCTATGTGAATGACCACGTGTTCTTTCATTACAGTGCCAGGGCGCATTGTGTGGACTGATTTTTGCATGTTAAATCATCCTTCCCTTCTTGCAAAAACTGAAGACTTCAACAGAAGTCCTCTAACGATTAGCTGTTGGCCTGAAGGTCAGGGGGAAACGCAGCTGGAAGGAAGGCAGCCCAGAAAGCAAGCCTTTCCCTCGGGCCCTTGAACGCTGCTGTTCCACATCCGTCGATGTGCCTGTGTTTCGGTTTTTGTTTTAATTCATCTCGAAGGATTTTCTCACTTCCCTTTTGATTTTCCAGTGTTCTTTAGAAGTGCGTTGGTTAATTTCTATACATTTGTGAATTTTCCAAATCTCCTTTTTTATTGATATCTAAACAAATCAGATTCTCTTCAGAGTAAAAAAAAAAAAAAACTGTTAAAGAAATAAAAAATGCCAAAAAGAAAAGTAAAGAAACATAAAGCCATTTCCCAACCACCCAGAGTTGAGAGTTATACCTTTGTCACATCAGCTGCCACGTAATAATCTTCTTTCAGGTAAAGAAAAGATTGTTAGCAACAGTGAAGAGCATTCTCATCCTGAGCCCCCCACCCCGACTCTCCAGAAGCAATGCCTCTTGGGAATTTGGGGTGTTTGATTCGGCCATTCATCGATTCAAGAGCAATATGTAGTTCTTGTTATATGCGTTCTCAAAGTACACATAAAAATACATGTTTCTATATGTTCCTGTAATTTGCTTTCTTCCCTCGACATTCTCCTGAAAGATATTTCTAATTTCTCTTGTTGCAAATCTATTACTAAGAGTCTATTTAATGGCAATTTTCAGAGTATAGTTGAGATTTAAAAAAGGCACAATAGGTAAAGATAATCAGGTCCAAGTTGGATTCATGCCGCCTTTGCCTTTTAGAAATCCTTTCCCGTTACTTTGGATTCTTACTTTCCTTTAATTTCTCTCTCTCTCTCTTTTTTTTTTATTTAGTTTTCTGCTGGAGACAATGTTTAAATGTGAAAGGCCTCTAATTATTGGGGGGTCTTGAAGAAGCAGTTTTTCTCCTACATGAATTTCCCAAACAGCTGAAATGCCAGATCTTGTCTCTAATTAAGAAGTTGGGGCGGGCGTCTTTCTGCAATAATGTCTTACACACATCTCAGCCCAGCCTTAAAAAAACAAAAACAAAAACAAACAGCCAAACACACTGAACACGCTTGTTGAACCCGACCATCGGTTGTGAAACGGCGGGGCTTCTGAGATTTTCCGGGGCCGAAAGCTGTTGTTTCCTGTCGGGAGCGCTTTCATGTGGTTTTGGGTTTCTGTGCCTCGGTTTTATGGTTTTCCCCATCCATTTACTTATTTTTACTCTGACAAAGTTGTTTTTGCCCTCCTCCATGGTGAATATTCTGGAAACAATCTCCATTCCATCTCTGCCCTGCTTCTTAGTAGGCTGTTCCCCGAGCCAGCGGGCTCAGCTACCCGTCTGCCCCCGTGGACCTCGCTCCTTCCGTGCCCAAGTCCGCCTCGGGGGCCCTGCCCTTCCTCCTGTTATTGGCTCCTGGCTGCGTCTTGGTCACCCCTGAAGATCTGAATGTTTTTGAAATTTGAGGTGTAGTGGAGCATGGAACCCTGTTTTAGTCCTGAGAAGAAAGAAACCAGCTTTTCTTTTGCTTCTTCTGTGTTTGGATTTGCTTCTGTCTGTTTTCGTTGGGTCGCATTTCTATTGTGATGTGTGTGTTTCCGCGTGCTGCACAGGGCGTAGACGTGAAGACTGGGGTCTTGCCAGGACTTGTTTCCAAATAAACAAACTGTTTTCTTTACATGTTAATACATCCCTGGATATTTTCTGAAATTACATTACAAGAAAAAAAATCGAAATCACATAATAGATTAAGGATGGTCTTTTTGTCTACAGGGAACTCACGTCTGTGGAGTCCCTTCCAATTCTTAAGATAGCATGCTGCATAAATCATGAATTATATTTGCACACAAGAAAGACAAAACTCACGCAGGCTGAGTGTGAAGGAAGCGGCCGGCAGTTCTCAGGCCGGAGCTCGGGGCCCCTGTCTCTCCCTCATCCGTGTCACCCATGCTGTCTGTCTCTGTTCAGATGGCAGACGCTATCTCTGCTCACAGACTTGCTCATGCTTTACATTCCTATCCAAGTGTGAGTTCCATGAGTGTGTACTTTCCAAGATTTTCACAGGGTGTAAAAAACTACTAGCAATTAAGCAATTTTGTTTAATTTCAGTTACATGCTTGGCAGCACCGAGGGTCCCTTCAGCCAGAACTCTGCATATACGCTTGCCTCTGGCAGAGACGAGGTGTTCCTAGCAGGGTGCTTCACCGTTTAAAGGGACCGGCACAAAGCACCGCAGAAGCTGTCTCTCAGTTCTTCCTTTTCTGAAATAGGTTACAGTTTCAACAGACTCTCATCCTCTCTAAAGTTCACGTGCGCTGGTAGAGCAGGTTCTAGACACCAGGTGGGAAGACCGCACTGTGAAGGGAGCAGCCCCCAGTTACCTGTGGCTATTTAAATTTACCTGAATTAAAGTCAGATCATATTGAAAACGCAGTTCCTCAGCTGGACGGGCCACATGTCAGGCACTCAGTGCCACATGTGGCTGACAGCCATGGTAGGGGACCTCAGCCATCATAGAGAGTTCTGCAGGACAGCGTCGGTCTAGAACACACAGTTGACCAGCAGAGTTGCAATGGGGACATCTCTGCAGTGGCGTGCGAAGTGCATGAAGGCGAGCATGTAGTTTCAGGTGTGTTCCTCATGGGACAGAGCACGCGATGCACGTGAAAACTTCACGGCTCGCTTTGCGCCACTTTCCCTCACCGTGCCACCCCCTGGACTTCGGGGAGCTCCGTGCTTGGTGTTTGTTTGCCTTTCCTTTAGGCAGAGGGAGGAGAGTGTGGGAATAAGGAAGAGGGTCATGGTCGCCGTGTTTCTCAGGGTCAGCGCTGCAAGAGCCCAGTCAAAGTCAGGCGCGGCGTCCCCCTGGGTGGCGTTAGGACACCCCCTGCCCTTCACAGACATTCAAGGCAAAGTGAGTTAGGAGGCCAGCCGTGACTTCCTACCTTCTGTTCCTAGTGTTCTTTGAGTGTCTAACCCTAGATTGCCATTACATATGTTATGATGGATTCAATAATATGATGTTTTATGTGTCTACTTTTCTATAAATCATATATACTATATATCCAATATTTGTGTGACGTGTTAAAATGATAACATGTATATGTTTAGTTTCAAAATGGCTTAGAAAGACACAATCAGATTATTTCTATAGTGTTCTAGTGCTTTTAATGATGTTGGTTAGCCTTCTATTTCCCTATAAATGTGGGAAAGTTTGGGAGCTAAATGAAGGACCTTTGAAATATTGGGTTGGCCAAAAAGTCTGTTTAGTGTTTTCCATAAAATAAAAGACACGTCTTTCATTTTCACCAATAACTTGATTGATTTGGATATTTTGACTAGGTCAGCTGTCTCCCACCATTTACTTCTAGTGGGCAGAGGCCAGGGTTGCTGCTGAACATCTTCCAGTGCATCAGACAGCCCCACAGCAAAGGAGTAATTGGCCAAAATGTCAACAGTACCAAGAAACTTCACAAACCACCTTTGACTCATTGGATCAGTCATAGCACCTTCTCCATACATGACACAAATCTTTTTTCTGCATTTCAGTTGCCTTTTACCTCTCTTGAAATAATAAAGCATAATACACTGAAAATGTTGCATATCTTCTTCCATCTTCAATATTAACATGCCTGCACAAAAATCCACCAATTTTGATAATTTCGTCAATGTACACTGTCACAATAAAATCTAATAAAATTGTTTTGAATAAAGTTAAAGACAATTAAGCACTACCAGAGCCACTGTATGGGGAAAACAATTCATGAACTTTTTGGCCAACCCAATAAATTGCTACCTTACACAATAAACAACAACTAGCTGAAAATAGATCAACAACCTAAATGTAAAGGCTGAGATCATAGAACTCTGAGAAGAAAGCACGGATGGAATCTGGGATTTTGGATTAGGGGGTGGTTTGCCACCTATGACACCAAAAGTACAAGCGACAAGAGAAAAAGAAGATAAACGGGACTTCATCAAAATTAAAAACTTTTGGGCTTCCAAGGGTACCCCCAAGAAAGCGAAAAGACAACCCACAGATTTGCAAATTATCTATCTGATAAAGGTCCAGAATATATAAACAGGTCTTACAAATCAACAATAAAAAGACAAGCAACTCGATTTAAAATTGGGTAAAGGATTTCAGTAGGTATTTGTCTAGGAAAAGTACAAATGTTCTATAAGCCCGTGAAATGATGCTCAGCATCCTCAGCAACAGGGAAACGAAAACCAAAACCACAGTGAGATGCCCCTACGCACACAGCAGGATGGCTAAGATTAAAAACTATATACGGGCCTCAAGTGTTGGCAAGAACGCGGAGACATTAGAACCCCAGTATGCTGTTGGTGGGAATGCAAAAATGGTGCAGCCAGTTTGGAAACAGTGTGATGGTTCCTCAAAAAGTCGAACACAGCAACTTGAAACACAGGGTCCTGCAGAAGGAGGGCCCCCTAGAGCGGTTGGTAGGGTAGTGACGTGGGCATGATAAGTTATAGTTGTAATTTGAACACTTCCCCTAAAATGTCCTATGGTGTGCTTGAGTGTGATATTGTTATGTTACAGGATGACATGCTTATGATTTTGTTATAAATGATTTTGCAATAAAAGAGGGGTGTTATTTGTGCTGGACCCTGTCTATCCCCAAGATGACTGAAAGCCAATATTCCCACAAAACTTGTATTTGAATGTTCATAGGGGCAGTAGAATAACAGCCCCAAGGTGGAAAGGATGTCCATCAGCTGATGGACAGATAAACGAGACGGTTTATTGATACCCCAGGATGTCACTCAGCCATGAGACGGAGTGCGGCGCTCAAAACAGTACGCAGGCAGCAGCCCGGCCACACCTGGAAAACGTTACGCTGAGTGAGGGGAGCCAGACGCAGAGGAGCACACACTGTGTGACTCCACGTCTGCGAAGTGTCCGGAAGCGGCAAACCCACAGAGGTAGAAAGGAGGCTGAAGTCTCGCAGGCGTGGACTTGCCCTCGGGCGTCAGGAAGTGTTGCTGACTTGGAGCAGGGCGATGGGCCTGTGACCTTGAGAATGTACCAAAGCCCATCGAATGGTCCACTTTCACAGAACGAATTGTGTGGTATGGGTATTGTATCTTAATAAAATATTTAAAATAAATCCATGTTTATAGGAACCCAATTCTTGGTTTCTACTTTTTAACCACCTAATCTAACAATAAGTAATTTTTTTTCCCACTGCTCTCTGACCTAGGCTTTTCGGGAACCCAAGGGCGAAAAACAAACAAACAAATCTGATAAGACTAAGTGTCAGAGTGAAATAAATGATTTAGCAAAATCAAGTCCATGTTTTATGTGGGAGCGTAAGAAGGCATTGCTTTTCACTTTAGCTAAAAGTATAAATTGGAAGTGGGGTGTGTTACTTATGAGCCAGAAGACTCAATTATAAAACAATAGAAAGTTTGAAAGTAGTTGGTTTCTTTTTTAGGCAAAATCACATGTTATATAATCTTTCAATAGATATATAAAAAGATCTCTGAACCATACGGGCTCTTCACACGTCTCCAAAGTTTTAAATGAGTGGGGTGGTTTCGAGTGCACCGGCAAACTATTCCACACGTTTGTGTACACGTTTTCGCCTCTGTTTTTCTTGTGTGTGTGCGTTAGCGTCTCCGGCGGCTGCACGCCAGGGAGGGGCCGTGAGGCCAGGGTGAGTGGCAGGTCTGCCCGCGTCATTTCCCCGCCAGACTGCCTGCAGGAAGCGTTTCCCACATAACAAATAAACAGTAAAAGGAGGGGGGGCATAGCAATTTTAAAAACTTGACCAGCTGGCAAAACAAAACAATTGCATAGGGAATTGAACTTAGTTTGCAGAAGCTTTCAGATTATCTGCTAGGGCTCCGGGTCATTGTGTAAAGTAAATGTTTCATGGGGCTTCTCAGCTGGGCACTGAACCTTGGTTTTCATGCTGAATTTAGAACGAGGAGAAGACAAATCGAATTTTAAAATTAAAGTCTTGTCGAGGCCTTAGAAGCGATGTGTAACTGGGTAAGATCATCATACATAAGGGTCACTCTTTTTTAATTTTTGGTTTTTGGTTTTGGCTTTTTTATGAAATGTGTTGGGGTGGCCTTTGCCAATAGGGTGACAGAGGTGTCCAGTGCATATTTCTGTGGTACGTCATGGGAATACTGCATTGTGTGCCCTCCACCCAAAGTCACGTCATCTTCTGTCACCCTATATGTGGCCCCCCTTACTCTTTACCTTCCCTCTGGTGACCGCCACGCTGTTGTCTGTGTGTGTGAGTCCCAGTTTTATGTTCTGCGTTTGAGTGAAATCATGTGCTTCCTAGCTTTTTCTGACTGACTGGTTTCTCTGAGCATAATGTTCTCGAGTTGATGGGAATGGAGATTGGAGCAGCCGCTATGGAAACGCCTGGAGGTTGCTCCAAAATTCAGAATAGAGCGACTACCTACCCAGACACCCCTCTCCGGGGTATCCACCCCCCAGATTTGAAAACATGTGTCCACAGATACATGCAGCCCTGTGTTCACTGCAGCATTGCTCACGGTGGCCAGGAGCTGGACACAGCCTGCATGCCCTTCCATAGCGGACTGGCTGGAGAGGTTAAGGCACAGACGTCTACGCTATGGGACATCCCTCAGCTGTGACAAAGGACGAAATGCTGCTGTTTGTGAGTCACTCTTTCTTCATCAAGAAAAGCTTGCTCAGTCCAGGCTAAACCTTTCATTTCAAGCAGACGTGGGTGAATGTCCATGTGACCTACCCAGGATGTGTAAGAGCAGCTGGAAATACCCCCCTTACTTGTGGCTCCTGTGGCTGTGGCTGTCAGTGACAGTCACTCCCGGCTTTCTGGCACACACATTGCTCATGTCCCTTTCCCCTTCACACCGTGTTCATGTGGGACAACCCCTGAGGGGGCGGGGGGCGAGCAGGGTGGCAGACACTAGCTGTCCGAAATGAGAAAGGGTTTGCTCTTGTTTATTGGTGGATGGTTCACTGACTTGGTCCTTCAAAATATTTTCTTGCAGTTTTAGAGGAAATGCTTTAGACCAGTGCGTTAGATATTTAAAAAACAAAAATTAAGAGTTTTCGACAATTTGCTTCATTGTTTAAATTAATTAAATTAATTATTCTAGAATCTGACAAAGGCTGTATCTAAACTTCGTTGATTTTTCCAGGGGGAAAGTAATCAGAGCAGTATCGCCCCATCTGCCATATCAGATTCTTTTGCAAACAGATTTTTAACACTAGAATAGATTAGAACCAGTGTGACTTTCTAAATCGGTTTTAATAATATCTCTCCTTGCTTGGGTGCCTGTGAGGAAAGTACTAATATTATCTTTGTTTTCAAGATGGCAGGATTGAATTTTTCAAACTAACTAACAGGCCCAAGGGCAAGAGCTCAGCCTCTGAGCAGAGCTCAGACCCCTCAAACGCTCCAGCTCCAGCCCCAGCCAGACCCGAGGTGCCCAGGGAGGGGTTTCGTTGAAAAACCAAGCCAGGAAAACATAAAGTCTAATTTTAAGTGTTTAATCTCAAGTAAAGCCTAAGTAATTCAGCATCTGTCATGACCTTCCACTTACTCTGGTGACGGCTATTCTGGTGAAGACCATGTGCTCACTCAAGAACCAGTGCCCGTGATACTTCAATTTCCTGCCATTTTTACAGATTTTCGCCTCTGGAGAACCACAGATAAGCTTGAAAATTTGTTAAGATTTACTGAAAAATATTAGAAACCAAGATGAATCCGGCCTGCTTTTAGGAAAAAAAAATCACCGTTGTAAAGTTGGTAATTCTCTCAAGTCATTCCAATAAACACATGAAAATTATTTTAATGAGAAAAGGTGTTTCTAAAGGTCACATGGCAAAATAAATAAATTGAAAATTGCTTTGCCAGATACTAAAGCATTTCATTAACCACGGTAATTAGAGCAGAATGATAAAGGCCATGATAGATATAACCAGTGTGAGAGAACAGAAGGTCCTCCAGGGGGTCCAGACTCACGAGGGAGTTCTGTGCACCCCGAATGCCAGTCAGCAATGTCAGAAAACATTGTCGTCGTCTAGAAAAAGCTGCAGATAGCTCAATCTTTCATGCCGAACCCCGGGATACATTCCCAATGGGTAAAAGATTTAAATTTTAAAAAAAGGAAGGGATAAAAATACCAGAGGAAACATGGGAATTCTGTTATAGACTCAGCAAGGCAATAGCCTCTCTAATGGTATTTCAGAATTCAGAAGCCACGAAAGGTCAGGCCGATGTGTTGAACTTCACTTGAAAACTTCCGTGAACACAGCCTGAAAGCAAATGAGAAAAATTTTCAAAAACCACTAGCAGCTCACACCACAGCTCCCACAAATTGACAAGAAAAAGATCCGCATCTTCACAGAAAACAGGAGGTGGGCTCAGAGGACACGAACATTGAATTCACAGGAAAAGAGCAGACAGTGACCCCCAAGCACAGGAAGGGTACCCAGCCTCCCCCACTGAGGTGCCGGTTTTCACAGGGGTCTGGAAACTAACCCCAATCCTGGACAACATGCTCTGCAGGGGGGACTGGAAGAACAGAGGTGGCCGATGGCAAGCAGTTTGCTGACTTCTGTCACAAACCGAAAGGCGTGATTATCTCGGACCTCCTGCCACAGGGGCAAATTCACTGCAGCATTTTCTGCAACAGCACAAATGAGCAACAATCTAAAAGTCCGCCGATGTGGAGCTGCTTCCATAGTCTGCTGTGTCCATCCGTCTGCCCGCTCGTGCTGTGACACAAAGAACCGAGTCTAATGTGCAGGGAACCAACAGTGACGGGAAGGAAACTGGGACTCAAATCAACGGTGTGAACCGGAAGGAAGAAAGAAACATTCAACCACAACAGAATGAAGAAACAAGAATAAAAAAAGTGAGGAGAGACTTAGGAACCTCCAGGACAACTTTAAACGTTCCAACATCCAAATCATAGGGGTACCAGAAGGAGAAGAGGAAGAGCAAGAAATTGAAAACTTATTTGAACAAATAATGAAGAACTTCCCCAATCTGGCAAAGGAAATAGACTTTCAGGGGGTCCAGGAAGCTCAGAGAGTCCCAAAGAAGTTGGACCCAAGGAGGAACCCACCAAGGCACATCATAATTACATTACCCAAGATGAAAGATAAAGAGAGAATCTTAAAAGCAGCAAGAGAAAAGGAGACAGTAACCTACAAAGGAGTGCCCATAAGACTGTCAGCTGATTTCTCAAAAGAAACCTTGTAGGCAAGAAGGGGCTGGAAAGAAGTGTTCCAAGTCATGAAAGGCAAGGACCAACATCCAAGATGACTCTATCCAGCAAAGCTATCATTTAGAATGAAAGGGCAGATAAAGTGCTTCCCAGGTAAGGTCAAGTTAAAGGAGTTCCTCATCACCAAGTCCTTATTATATGAAACATTAAAGGGACTTATTTAAGAAAAAAGGTTAAAAAAAAGGGCAGTAAAATGACAATAAACTCACAATTATTAACAACCAAACCTAAAACAAACAAAAACAAACTAAGCAAACAACTAGAACAGGAATAGAATTACAGAAATGGAGATCACACAGAG